>CATIWK010293265.1:0-13632 GCA_949634005.1 Mallotus japonicus
CTTAATATAATTTTATTATGTAAATATAATTATTTATTTATGAAATATGTAAAGGAATTATAAAAATAAATATTTGATTTGATAGTGGGTTCAGGTGGGTTCAATTATTACACTTTTTTAAATGTAATCGATAGTGAAATAAAATATAATGAATGAAGGAATAATAAAGTGATGATATGGCATATCCATTATACTTTGTAGGATGTAAACGAATGTGAATGCTCTAACTGCATGAGCCCTCTAAAGTTGGGGTTTAACTAGGGATTTACACGTTGTGGGAACGAACCGGTTTGATATGGAATAAAGGAAGTGGTAGTATATCATCATGATTGGGTTTCTTTTATTAAAATTATCTTTTTCTTTGAAAAGCTCTCTAGTCTCTAGTGTTTTTTTTTTAAAAAAAAAAGTAATAAGCATAGTAAGTATTAAATTTTTTTAAAATAATGAATTCCCTACATATATTTAGATGATTAAAAATCAAAATTTTTTACTTTAATTTAGAAAATATTTAACCATTTAGCATTGGTTTTTGAATATCATCCATTAAATATATTTTCAAGTAGAAAAAATTATAATTGTATTAATAATAATATTTTTCACAAACATACAAAAAAACAAAAAAAATTAAATTTGAGCATCTTCTAAAAATCCCAAGAGTTAAGATGATATTTACTGGTATTAATTGTTGTTGTGTTGTGCTGATCTCAAAGTTGGGTTGTTGCGTTGAGATTTTAGTTGTGTGATTGTATTGTTGCCGTGTTGGTCTCAAACATGTCTCTTTTAGATTGACTGAATCAAAATAGTAATAAAAGCCCATTCTAATAATTATGCTGAGACCCACCCTCAAATAGTTGCTGTTTACTAATTGGCCCATAATATACAACATTGTCTTTGTTGACTCTGCCTACTCATTTCACCTACAATAATTATTGAAAATGATCCCTCTCAAAAATAATGTGAATTTATCTGAAAAATAATAATAATAATAATGGCTACTAAATGATAACTATATAAAGAATCATAGAGCATAAATTATAGAGTAATGTATTTATATAATTTAATATAATATAAATATAATACTTAAATCGTGACTTACCAATAATCAATTACTAATATATATTTTTTTTATTTTGTTTGAATTATTGGTATTTAAAGTTCATTAAAATCTAATTAATTCGATTAGATTCAGATAAAATTATAAAAATGACAAAAATTTTTGAACAACTATTTAACACTCTTAACTATTTAATGAGGAAAATTGAAAATATGAAAAAATAATTGAGCTGACTGTTTCCACACTTCATTTTATTAAAAGATTAAATGATAAAAAAATTTGCGCTAAAAAATTCACATCATTATATTTGTATGTTATATGAACATTTTACTTAGTAGGTATTTTATTATATCTGTATTTTTTATTTTTTTATTTATGTGCTATTTAAATACTTTAATTTAAAAAATAGACACTTTAATTAAAAACTATTTTTCAATATTCCTGTCTTTATTTTCATATTTTCGGACTGTATCCGTCCAATCTATTCTGCAATAAAAAGATAAAATCAGTTCAATTCAATTTTTGTCCATGGCAAGGCATCTTCTAGGGCACTCTGTCCAGCTTGTAGATTATCTGGACACCAACTGCCATGTGGCAAAAACAAATGTAAGCAACTTGTTCTTCTTCTTCTTGTTCTAAGACATTAAAGAATCCGAAAAACCATAGGCAGAAAATGGGGTCTACTTTTTTCCTGCGAGTGAGAACAAAACCCCAAAAAATCAGGACACAGCAGCAGCAGCAGCAGCAGCACCGCACCAGTGACTCCAGCACCTCCCACCGAAAGCCACCCTTTCACTGCACGCAAACCCATGCATCATGTAGGGCTCAGGCAGCCTGCTTTAAGCCATTGTCTTTGTACGGGCATATACTTAGAGAGAGGTATGGCACGTTTTGACAAGCGTAAGGGGTAGATATGTGTGAATGTGATGAATAATGAAGCGGTATTTAACCTGCAGCACTTCCCATTTATTATTTGATGAACTACTACTCCTTTTTTTTTTCTTGGTTGAAATTGTATTTAAAAATGAAGCACTAGAGCCATTTACAATTCATAACTTACAGTTCAGCAAAAAAAAAAAAAAAATCATATAGTAAATTTTGCATTAAAGTAGTGTAATTGTAATAATTTTTTCAATCCATTATTGAGTTTTTAACATGGAAAAATATTTTATATATTCCTTTTATATCTCATTTTTTTATACTCTTATTATGATACAAATATATGTATATATACAAATAAAATTAGGACTATTAAACTAATTTTTATTTAATTACAACCACTAATTATTTTTATATATCAATTACTTGTAAAATATATTCACAAACAATAAATTAAATAAGAAGTAATCTAACGATTCTAATTCGATTTGTATATATTACAAATGCTATTATATTATTCTAATTTACATTATTTTTACTAATTTATTATTATTATTATTTATCCATTTAATGCTTTATACCCATATTTAATATTTTTGACATATTCACCTACTAAATTTTTTTATTTATTAAAATTTAATAAATTACATATTGTTTGAGTAAACATTTTTATAGTAATTTTTAGTTTAAATTTTATTATAATTTAAAAATTAGACCACATTATATATTTTAGAAAAGTTTAAGAATTTATTTAAAAAAGCTAAAAATTAGGCATGGATGAATTGAACTTGTACATTTTTTTTATCAATCATTTATGCTGTTTTGGCGTGGCAAATAGCATTCCCTCAAGGGTTGAAATGATGGTATTTTCAAATCTGAGGCTGTAAGAGTTGATAATCTATCTCAATTCAAAAAGAAGAATAATTATTATGAGAATGAAAATTTTTCGCTTTGAAATTTTCTCAAGGGGCAAACGTCAAAGGATGATCGTTAATGGAAGGTAGAAAGTCAAAGAGGTCTCTAGCATCCTATACCTAGCCTAGCTAATTTGTTCATGTGCATTTTGTAGAAAAACAGAAACATATATATATATATATATATATATTGTCAAGAAAGTGAAAGGGGAGGGGGATTTGAACCCTTAATCTCTAAACAGAACCGATCTCGTAGCTGAAACTAACCAGTTCAAGACGGATAGCTCAACGCTTAAACGCCTAGGGACGATATTCCTAAAGAAGAGAGTTGCTTTTTGTTGCATTGTGTATCAACCTAAGTTATTCGATCTCTTATTAATTAAAAAATAATGTAATATTTAAACTGCTCTAACTTGGTTGATCTTTTTATATTATATTTAGTGTGAGTTAATTTCTTTTTATACATCAATATTTGCTAAATTTTATTAATTTTTATGGTAATTATTTTTTAAAGAACTATTTCCATAAATTAAAAAAATGGTATTTGAGATTTTATTTGGTTAATTACATTATTATCTCTAAAAAGAATCATAATTGTGCACACTATAGAAATTAAAGGAAAATATCTTGTTTATATGTTTTATGATGTTGGAAAAAAAATAATATGGTGAGAATTAATAACTTCACTTCGTGGAAAAGAAAAAATAAATTTTATTTTTATTTTAAAATGAGCATAATTTACATGTATACTATTAGGATAATATTTATATACGAAGTGTGTGATAAAAAAAAATCAGCAATTAATAAAATTAAATACAAATTAAAAATACAAAATCTATCCAATTAAAAATTTTGTATAAAAATTGATGATAATATTTTTTAACTGAATTATAGATTAAATTCATAGTGCCATGCAATATTTTTTACAACATGATAAAATTTTTATTTTTATTTTTATGTATTTTATTTAAATAACTACATATTTAATAATTTATGATAATTCAATCTCTAGTCTCATTTTATTTTAAGATTTAAAAAATAAATAAGAAATACTTTTAATTAGAATTAATTAATTGATATTTCTAAAATTAATCAAATAAATACATATTCAGAGCAGTTTATATTATATTTACTATTTAATACATTATTGATTCTTCATAGCACTTTCATGCATGAGTGTATCCAAATTCAAAAACAGCCACGCGCTAATGGTTCGCTTGTAGCACCGTGCAACAAGGAGATGCCATTGCCACCTTCTGCTTAAACAAAGCTCTTGTTTACCTAACTTGGTTGACTTCAGGATCGATTTGTGGATCTTTGATCCATATGCCATTTTTAGTAATTATTTCTGGCCAATTTGGTATTTTTTTTTTTTTGAGAGAATGCCAAATTGGTATTTATTATGTAGCACTTTCACTTATTTGTTAGTTAAACATTTAAATTTTGTTTAACTACCTTATACATTATATATCTAAATTTATAATTTTTTACTATTTTTAAATACTGAGAATATTTTTAAAATTCACATGCTAATAAAATATTAAAAAAAATCTCAAAATATATATTAATAGTGCTTTAAAAATAAGTAATTATAAATTTGTACTTATAATAGATTAAACTTAATTAATTAGTAAAATTATTAGTGCTGTTGAGGGCTCTTTTTATTTTTTAATTTTTTACTTATATTTTTGAAAAAAACTAACTTTTCAAAATTAATTTTTTTACTTTGAAATATATAATAAATAAATAGCACTATTTAATTTTATAATAAAAATATTAAAAATATAAATTGTTGTAAAGAAAGAAAGAAGAGATTTTTTAAAGAAAAAGAATTTAAGAAAAAATTAATTTGGCATTGCTTAATCAAAACATTTCATGAATTCAAAACACATTGACCAAAAATACAAAAGAAGACCACTAGCTAACTAAACTATCTTTGCATCAAAAGTGTGGGTGCCATACCTGATACCACACCACACCACACCACAACCCCAACCCCACTCACCATTCTCATCATCTAAACTCTCAGCTATAAGCGCGTGCAACACAAACTCTTCTAACTAAAAATGCAAAAAAATACCACACCATAATACAAAAAAGTACAGTACTTAAACACATCCAAAACCAAAAATGGATACTGACACGTTGCCATTCGAGTGGGTCCCTTAAGAATTCCCTAAAAAATAAAAATAAATATAAAATAAAAAGCTTATTTATTGTCAACAGCAGCAGCAACAACAAAGAAGCCTTCATCACCCACACATAAATTCCCTTCCCTTTCGGCTTTCTCCTTCTCTCCGCCTCCCTCAAACCTCTCGGAGCATGACCGACGAAGACGACTGGCTTAAAGTCGCCGCCAACGACGACACTCTCGTCGTTCAGCTCCTTTTGAAACTCCGCCAACCGCCGCATCCGTTGCGGCGCTCTTTTAATGGTTTTTCTCCTTCTTCTTCCTCTCGTTCTTCTTTTTCTGGTTTAGGCCTTCACTGGAGCGTCAGACAACGGCGGTCTGCTAAACATGTTTGTAAGAAAAAATTAGATAAAGCTTCTTGTTCTTCTGCTGCTGGTCGTGACGCCGCTACTCGTGCTAGTCCTACAACACCGCTTTCTTGGAGCGGTGGTGGCACCACTTCTGTTAGTGGTGGCGGCGGTGGTTGTGCTGCTGACGGCTTTGAAGAGTCTGCTAAAACATTTGACACCGCGAGATCTAAGGTTCGTCTGCTGTGTTGCTTCCCCTCCGGTGGTTAATGGTTTGTTTGGTGTCATTTTATTTATTTATTTTCAATTGACCAAACTGTCCCTTGAGATGCTGGATTTTTACTTCGAAATTCATTGCAATTATTATTTTTCTACCTTGACAATTCTAACCCTGTCCAATAGCCAGTTTTTTTCACCGGATCCGGACATGTCCTTGTCACCGGTCACGGTCATATTTTTTTTTTACTGAAACGCCCTTTTATTTTCAACTTATCAAGCCCTTTTTTTGTTTAAAAAAAAAAACTGTGGCTTTTGTTGGAAACATAGAGTCAGAGAGTGCAATCTTGTCATCACATTTTTATATAAATTTTTAAAACAAAAAGACCATAAAAGCCCTTATCTGAAAGGGCATTTTCGTCTATGTGGATGACTTCTCAGAGTCCAAATATTTGTTGGGTTAGTTGCCGAATTCTGATCGTGTAATAAATCCGAAGAGTCAATTTATCATTATTTTTTTTTCAAAAGAAAAAGGTTGAGGGGCATTTTGGGCATACAGAAAAGGGGAAAGCGGCATTTTCAGCTGTTGAACCGGTGGCGTGTATTCGTGGCAAGATAGGTCTGCGTGTGTAGCTAGTGGGTGATGCGCTTTTTATTAGGGGAGGGAAATGATTTGGTGTAGTTGCCGCAGTTCTCCACTTACTGCGGGCGCACCCAAAAAGAAAACTTGTCTTTACTCACGTGAACAGCATTTTTAGATTTGCCTCACAGAGAGTTTCTTCTTCTTCTTCATCTCGCAGTAAAAAAAAAGAAAAAATAATGTAAAGTCTGAAAAGTAGCCGTGTGATCAGGTGATTGGTTCTGCATGGTTCTTTTTAGGATATTATAATAATAATAATTAAGTAATTAACAGTCTGTCACTGTATTTCTTTTTCTTTTCTTGGTGGGTCCATTAGCAGTGATGTGGATTCTCTCTTTGGTCAAATATAAATGTTTTGTTCTCTATGTAAATTTGCTTGAATTGAAAAATTGAATTTTCAAGAAAAGAAAAGGGTATTTCTTTTAGGTGGGAATTAGTTTGGAAGATAGAGAGAAGAGTTTGGTGGTCTATAGGTGTATCTAACTAACATTTTTTTTTTATTTAAAAGGAGAAAGAATTATTAATTTTGATATCTCAATTATAACCATAGTATTAATCAGCTGATTACAGAATTTCTGAAAAGGGGACCAGAGTACAGTCCGTTTCAGGGCTGATGGTGTGAATCATGTGCCAGGAAGACCCGGTCAGGGGCTGGTTCACGAGCGTATGCCATGTGACCTATTTGTTGCCTGCGTGTCGGCCAAAGTTGCCAAAAGCTTATTGGGGCTTGGGTTGTGGTTCTGGTGTTTTCTTGAACAAGAAAGTTCAATGAGTTTCAAGGAACTTTCTTTCCGCCTTCGTTTCTTTTTGTCTGCATTTCTTTTTGGAAAATGAAAGAAAAAATAAAGAAACAATGCCCTTTACAAAAATATTAAAGAGAAACGCGTTTAACTGTTATAAGTGTTTTTTTTTTTTTTTTTTTTTTGAGAAACGCGTTTAACTGTTATAACTGTTATAAGTGTTTGTATCATTGTATGTGTCCATTTAAAATGTGTTATTTATTAAACCGAAGTACAACTACTATTTGGTTTTTGTTCATTACTCTAATTAGCTGTTCAATGTTGGGTGTTGTGTGCAGGTTGCTATTACTAGTGAAACACCAACTACTAAGAGGTCAAGAAAGAAGAAGACGTTACCCGAGCTTAAAGAGGAGGAGAATTTACTGTTGAAGGAAAAGAGAAATTTGAAAAATGTATATATTTTCAATTTCTTCTCTTTGGATTACTTTGTCTCCATGTTCTTTCTTTTGGCCCTTGCCAAATTATTTTAATTTTATTGCTGCATATTAATCTTATGATTTGTTCATTGGCCAGCAATTGGCAAAGTTGCGCCTCACCTTAGAGAATCAGAGAGCTGCAAATGAAAGCTTGAAGAGATTGAAGGTGAATTTGTTACTCCTTTATTTATGTTCTCTTATTGATGCTCCAGAAAATTTTATGAGAATCTCAATTCTACTTATTACTTGTGCCTGCAATGCAACAACACATTTGTTCATTATTTACTTTTTTAACTTTAAATTTTTCTTCTTTTGCATTTATTTCTAATGTGCTTGTGTTACCTAAAGTATTATTTTTTGCAACAATCCTCTGTTTTGTTGTTTTGTTTCCCCATAAGTTGGACAAGATTTTGATTTCCTGTTGGAACTTCTAGTTGAATGCTAAAGAATTTGCAACTCTTAACATATGAACTGTGCTTCGTTGTATGTTTGTGAATCCCAACCAGCATACATATTAATTCCTGTGCATATACATTCTTTACTTTTATGCTTACTTGTATGCATTTGGAAGAGTCAACTTAAGTAAACCTGAAATATCTAGTATGGTGGTGGGCTTTGCTGAAATTTTTACATACTGTCATGTCATTGTGAGACTAGAAGGCAGCAAGGCATTTCCTACTGTGTCTCTGGCTGCTTCCATGGAGGACTCTTTGCGGTTTGTCGAAGACAATTGTCTGAATCAGGTCTCTAACGGTCACTTTCGCCAACCGTCACTTTCAGGTTGTTGGAGGCATGTCTAAGGTCTGAAATATAACATGTTTTTAAGACAATGGCAGCGATTTACCATTCTAGTCATCTTTTCTCCTTGGTACTTGCATTTCGGACTTTTGGATCACTTTCTCAAAACATGACCTCCATGTTAAAATTTTAGTGTTCCTCATGGATGCAAAATAGCATACAGGCACACAATTCAAACTTGTCGAGACTGCACCTACAATCCATTCAACCTTTTGCGAACTGTAGAACTTTTTTGATTGTAAACAAACTAACAAGCAAGCCTAGAGCTTCTAACAAGCATAATGTATTGTTGCTGTTGAAGAATGTTGATGCAGGATTTACCATGTTATACTATCATTGCCTTGTCAATTTTGTTTTTTTAGTATTCTGCATTTCTTTCTGTTCTGTTCTTTTTTCATATATTAGCTTCAAATTTAAGCTGTGCAGTTCCTTTCCAATAACAGTTTCCCAGTTTCTTTTATGATTTATGAGTTGTTTTTGTGTTTGAAAACAACATATGAACTAGAATTTAGCAATGTTATTTCTCTTTTCAGGTGGATTTGCTATCGAGTCAGATGCCAAAAATAGTTCAGGCTGATGTTAAAACTGAGGAATTTAATTCAAACGAAATACAATTAGCTTGCGATTTAACATGTTCAGTTGTGCAAATAAGTTCAGCATGCAATAAACATGAGACATCTTCGTCGAATGCTATTTTCCAGAAAGAAGAGGTTGGAGATAGGTGGTCTTCCTTCATGCTGCCTGACCTAAATCTACCAGTGGAAGATAATTCAGGCACTGATGTCTTATATGGAATTAGCTGAGAATAATTCAGTTGTATATCGGTAGTCTATTTTCCGAAGCCACTAGTGGAATTTATGCTTAATGACACGCATGTATCGGCAGTCCTAACAGTTTCACAAATTGAGTTAGTGTAAGTACTATACCAACTGCCTTCAACGCATCCAAGATGCAGAGCTTTGTTTTTTTCTATACTGAAGGTACCGAGGGTAGTGTAGAGATCCTAATCACTAGTTACAGTTTAGATTCTTTTATTTGGGCAGATTTCTACATTCTTCCAAATTCTTTGGGGCCAACCCTCATTCCTTCTGTTTTCTTTTAGACAACATAACAGATAAAGTTGTAAATTATTCTATAGATAATCACATGTTTTGGTACTATGTGAATCTAATCATATGTTTTTTCATTATGATTTTTTTAGTTCATCTGTGTTTCTGAGCATTTTGATTCTGTAGTGAAGTTTACTTTAGTTAATGGCTTCTGTTTTTTCTTCCCCTTCATGCCTATTTCTGGGGCTGTGATTTTGAAGTGATTTACAACTTGTATCATCTCTTTCCTTTTTCAAACCCAATATGCCAATGCAGAAACTAGTTCTGTTGGCAATGGACCTCGACCTGGAGTTGTTGGCGATGGCGACTTCCAACACTATAGAGAGTTATGTTATTCTAATAACAACACGAAGAACTTTTTTTGTTTTTTTGAATAAACAACATGAAGAACTTGATAACCAAGAAAATAGGCCCCATGAAAGAGGTCATATATATATATATTAAATTAGTATTTTTATAAATTTTATCCAAAAATAAGTTAAAATAATTTTTTTAACGTATTATATTTTGTAGAAAATTAGTCATTCTATTTTTTTAGAAAATTTTATTTTACAAATAATTATTATTAAATGTGAAATAAATTTTATTTATTGGTGATAAAAAGAAAATATAAATGAAGTAATAAAGTGACAATTTTAATAGAAAATGTGTTTTTAATATGATTTTATTAATTATATTCATTAATTTTAAGAAAAAGTTCTTAATTAATTTGGTAAAAATATGAATATTATATATTTAAATTTTTTCTCTCTTATTTTTTTTAATTGTATCTCCTTGTTTTTCAATTTTTTTAGACAAATTATTTGTTAGATAATTTTTTTTTAACTTTCAAATTTCCTATCTTTTGATTTTCAATAAAATAGTTTCACAAAAATTTATTATATGTTAATACTAAATTATTTTCTAATTTTTTTGATTTTAACATTGTTTTATTTTAAAAATAATTAATATTTTAAAATAATTAAATCAATAATTTGATATCTTTTAAAAAAAATTGCCTAGGGCCCCGAGTAAGTCTTAAGCCGGCCCTGTGTATTGGGAGCCGAAAAGGCACCAAAGGTGCCATCATAATATTTTATGTATAAGCTTTTGGGGCTCTCGTTTTGATATCTTGTGAGACACGTGTTAATTTCTTTGGGCAGATGAGATTATTGGGTGAGCTTATTTAGGTGCAATTGAGTTCAAGGGTAACTCCATGTTATTTTATTGTACTCTTGTTTTGGTGAATTTGTTGTCTCCTTCGCCCATTGACGTAGGCAATTGGTGTGTTTTCTCTATTGTTGCCATGTTTGTTAATTATTTCAAATAATTTTTTGATCCTCATGCAATTCCGCAAAGTTAAATATCCTAGTATCAAAGCTATCTACAATTATTTGGGATTTTGTTATTGGCGAAATTAAGGTTCGAGATAGAAAAACTGTATCACAATATGACTTGTAGCAAGCAACAAATATATATTGGTGCGAGTATTTTTGACATGCAGTTGGATGCATAAAGCATTGTTGGAGAAGAAGAAATTGGTGTCTACAATAAACAAAGAGAAAATGGAGAATTCAGATAAAAAGGTCATCGCTGCCATACAGGTTTAGGCTACTTCCTTGGAAACCCATATTGATATATAATTTACATATGGATTAAGGCAATTGTGAAGAAGATGGAGCAAGTTTTTTAGATACAAGAAAATTCAAGTTAAGATGGAGATTGTTAAATATATGCCTTGAGTTTTTTGACCCACAACATCATTGGTTTAAAACCTAATTGCATTTGTAATCTACTTAGTGGTCAAATCAAAAAAATCCTTTCTTAGAAAGGATTTGACTTTTATTTAGAAATTAAATGGTTTTTTTTTTTTTTTGTTGAAGAGAATCCTTAATTATTAAGATATTCTGTTGCTCGATAAATAGGGCCAAAGTTATATATATTGGGTGTGTCGAAAAGGCACCAGAGGTAACATCACAATATTTTAGATATAAACTTTTTGGTCTCTTGTTTTGATATCTTGTGAGAGACATTCTCTTTGGGCGGGTGAAATCATTAAATGTAGTTATGTTCAAGTGTATCTCCATGTTATTTTCTTGTACTCTTAATTTGGTGTAGAGTTTGTTGTCTCCTTCACCTGTGGACATAGACTTACGCCGAACCACGTTACATTGATATGTGTTCTTTATTATTGCCATATTTGTTCATTATCTCAAATAATTTTTTGATCTTTATGCGATTCCGTAAGGCTAAATTTCCTAACAAATACTATGTCATTACAATAATTAAATTGTTCAATAACATTACTTTTAGAAAGAATACAAACAATTAAGTTATTTTTTTATCATTTGACTCTTAAATAATTGGTGTATAATTATTAAATAAAAATAAGGATAAAAGTGGCAAAAAATTAATGTTTTTAAACACGTAAATTAAAAAGTATAATCTTATAAAATGAAAAATAAATTAAAAAAGGATAAAGCTGTTTATTATGCTTTTATTATAGCAACTAATTAATTAAAAAATTCTGGATTTTTCTCTTTTCTGCTAAACTTGTAACAATTTTTTTTGGGAGGGTTCAGTAATAATGCCAACGGCATTTTGCGTAGAATTATAAAAAGAAACAGTACTACGGAATTTAGTGACAGTGAGGCACTTGCAAAGGTATAGAATATGGATATATAGCTAGCTTTCAAGTTAGAATTTTCTTTAACATGCTTGGATCTTCATAATTTTTTATGGACACCCAGATGATGGCATTGGATGATAATTGGTAATTGAAAGCTTTTCTTTCGTCAGGCTATCAAGAAAAAACTTCCTATCATGTAAATGTTGGTCTCATGAAGATATGGATGATTGATTGATATTTGTTGGTCCAATTAGTAAAAAGTTTGAATTATTTTAAATAAAGTCTCGAATTCAAGACATGTACTAAAAAAGTTTTGTCTTTTTTATGAGAGTTCGGCTATTATATATTGTCTAGTGTGTTTTAGAGGATAGATGATCTTTACTGATATTAATTTTGAGTGATGCTACATGACATCTTAATAGGAAATTCTTTTCGGAAGCCATTTGTGAAATTCTTTAAACAAGATGTTCACTGGTTGAGCTCAGTTGGTGGAAAATTAGTGGTGTTCAATGATTTACTTGATCATTTTCATTAGTTGTAAGGTATCTTTGTATGTGTGCAAATATACAAAGATACCACTTATTGTGTGAGAGATCTGATTGATTATTTTATCCTTGTATGTGTGCAAATATCTACAATATGGCTTACCTTGCTTCAGAGGGAATTGTTCCCACGTAAGCTTTCGCACTCTAACCAGGTCCCGCAGCCTGGATAGTAAGACTTCGACTCGTTCTGTGAGAGATCTCAAGTTCAAGACAGCTATAAGGAGATTTAACTAATAATCACTCCAACCTGGATGGTAAGACTTCGACTCCTTCTAAGGTACTCGGGGCGGACTGAGCTCTCACTCTAGTAAAATATATACTACTACTACTAGCAACTAACAATCATAGGCTCTGTGAGGCAGCCAACAATGCCACTACTGTATATCTTGGATAGCTATGGACGATAGTGGACTGAATAGGAACTTGAGCAGACTGCTAAGGCAATTGGTCACGTATGGTGCTATTGAATAAGCTTGCTTATATCTATGTATTAATGGGCCTAGCACTACTAAGCCGAAGCTCATTTCTTTTAAGCAGTGGAGTTTATTATTGCTACTATCTCTTTGCTTCGTATTTACTAAAATTTGCCAAGGTGAGGCATGCTTTAATATAATCACATATGCTTCACCTCAGTTTGCATTTTAAAGTTCTAATTAATTCTAAGCTAATGAGTTGTGATGGATGTGTTTGCACTTTGCACTTGCTTTTTTAGACTGTTGTACAAAACCCATGTCAATTGTGTTGAGTGATTATTTCTAGGATTTAATTATCTGAATTTCCTGCAACAAATTTTAACAGGTGATTGAGTAAGCGGAGAAAAGTAGCAATTCTTGTTGTGTGAAGCAACAGATGTTGTCATGAGAAAATGCTTGCAAGATATGATTTTTGTAATGTAAATATTTATCAAGACAGCATGAAAATTATATTTAGGCCATATTTGTTGGCAATTTTTTTTATTTTTTGGCATATACCAAAGAGCTATTTCACACATCATAACAACAATACAAAACTGTCTATCCGAGGTATAAAGCAAACAATTTTGAATTTAACAACAGCAGAATTACTACCAAACTTCAATACAATGGAAATTTTAACAGAAATAAAAACATCATCTAGACAAACAAATGCTGTTAAAATATTTCTGATTATTCCCTGGCTTGCCAAAAAAAAAAAAA
>CATIWK010293291.1:0-20296 GCA_949634005.1 Mallotus japonicus
TGTTTTAATTTGGTATCGTTTTGTTTTTTTTTTTTTGGTTTCTGATACATTTTTGTTTTATTAATGGCAATGTAGTTGTACAGAGTTTTTTTTTTTTGTATGTTTGTTGTATTTATGCAATCTTTATTTTATGTCCAAATATTCCATATTATAAGGAGTGTTATTATTTTGATTTTCTTTGAATCTGTTTTTTATTTATTTTTGGTTTTTGATTCATTTTTTGTATCCTTTTGGTTTATTTTTGGTTTTCGATTTTATTTTTTTGTATCATGTTGGTTTATGTTTGGTTTCCGATTCATTTTAAAATTAATTAATTAAACTATTACGACTGATAATTTCATGTGTTTTTGTTATTTTATAATACTTTGTATGTATTTATTATAATAATAAAAATAATAAAATAAAAAACATATATAAAATTAACATATATATTGAAAAAGTCATCAATGGCTTCTAAAAAAAAATTCAACAAAAAATAAAGAAACACCAAAACGCATCAAATTTTCCATTATTTATACTCATTTTATTTCTATTTATTTGTTTCTCTATAGTTTTTTTTTTTTTAATCTAGTAACCAAATCAAAGAGGTTAGCCTAGTCAGCATATAATTACAAGCCTGCATAATAAATGAACAGAGAGCATTTATATTTTGGAAAGCTCTGGATATACATTCTTTTATGCTTCAGTAGCAACAATGCAAATATTGATCTAATTGGACATATCCCCATCAGTTTCAGTTTTCTATTCAAAGTGGAGCTGTCATTTAAGAGGTAAAAAAAAAAAACAAACAAACAAACACATATAGGCATTTGAACTAAAACTAGCAACAAAGTTCATTCATCAAGTAAAAGACTACAAAAGCATATCTATACATGCGAGTAATTCAAAAGATATGAATGCATAAAGGAAAAGGTTGGACCTCATTCTACTGTAGGACTCTATGTGGGCTTCATTTAAACACTCTTGCTGCCATGGGCTCAGCAAAACTTGTCCTCGTTATAGGACTCTAAGTCAGTCAGCTTCTCTTTAGGGTTTGGTCATCTCTGATACTTTTACAGGATTATACTTAAGTATGAGGATAATGAGTGTCCATGGGCATTTTATAGATTTTCCTAGTCCCTTATATTTGTTGTATGCTCCTTTAGCCGGTTGGCCTTGTTTCTGTTGGCTTCTTTGCCTTTCAATGATACTGATGTTTCAAAAAAAAATAAAAATAAAAATAAAGCAAAAGGTTAAGTACAGCCAAAGCACATCCAACTTTTTCACTATTAGAGTTATGTTGATTACTATGAACAAGACAAGCTAGAAAGGTCAAAAGTTGCATGAGCAGTCATGCACAAGCTATTGATCCCGCATTCCACTATGGTGTGGCGTTGTTATAAAAGGTGCCAAATCTACTTCCTGAAAATATTCGTCCATCGCGTGTCAAAGCAACTGAATGTGTCCCACCACAAGATAACTGAAACATCAGAAAATCAATTGAATCAAAAAGTGTCCAAAGAACTGAGGATATTAGAAGGGAAATTCTTGCCTACTTTGGCAGATGTGTGACATATACACGTATCACATGTGATAAACGAGATTACCATCAAAGGGTTTTTGATTCAGTGATTGAAAATAAAACATCAGAAGAGACAATTCACTCACTCACACACACACACAAACCCCAATAAAATTCAATCTCTCAAAAAAATTTTGGAGACAAAACACGGACAACCTTACACACCTCACCTGCCAACTGAAACACAATTCAATTCAAAGCAATCAAATCAAATTAGCACAAAAAAATTTAACAATTAGACACAATAGAGAACCCCAAAAAAATGGGTTTAAGATCAGAAATTGAAATCAACAAATAAAATAAAACAAAAACGACGACCTTTCTTTTCTTTTAACAAACAAATAAAAAGTTAAACAAACAAAGATCACTGACCTGATTTTTTGTATTTTTTCTCTTTTTTCTTTCCATGAAAAAAGAATCAAGAACCAATAATCATAAATCAAAAACCTAGGAAAAGAAAAGAGGAATAAACAAATCTAAAAAGGATGGAAGAAAAAAGAAAAAAAATCGAAGAAGAAACAATGTTTTGCTAGTATATCTTTTAATTGGGTTAGGAGGGAAGCTAATATTGCAGTAGATTGGTTAGCTAAAGTTATATTAACTAAAAGACTTCCCTTTAATTAGCTTATGCAATATGCCTTGTGAACTCAGTTTGCTTGTTTGACAAAAAAAAAAAGGGATATTTAGCTTACCCTACCACAAGTGAAGGTATGTAACCAGAAGGTGCTATCCAACACTTGACCCCCTGAAGCTATCTTTTGTTGAGATTGGTTTTTTGTAAGAAGAAAAATAAGAAGAAGAATAAGAAAAGGAAAATTTCTTTTTTCGCATTTCAACACTTGAGTTACGGGAATGACGAAGATGAATGCAATCGTGTAATTATTTTTTCGTGTTTTCCATTCTGGGTGCACTCTGATAATTTAAAAAAATTTAGATATTTTATTTGTTAACTTGAATTTTTGGGATATTTTTTTTTTTTTTTGGTCAAGCAAACAAAACGTAATTTTATTACAAAAGTAATTTTTGGGATATTTTAGTAAAGATATAAACTCAATTTTGAATGGCCTAACAAAGCTGAAAGGCCCATATAATAACTTTAATTTTGATTATTAAAATGATAATCCACGTGTTAAACTCTAAGGATCTCTAAATCGACGTGTCACCCATTTGACTCACTTCACCTTCCTTCTTAAACCCCCTTTGACAAAAACCCTGCAACTGACTTGAAACCAGAAAAAAAAAAGCCCAAAACGACACAAAAAATGCACCGTTTTAAGTCCATCATCAACCGCAGCTACCACCGCTGCACGCGCAACACCACCACCGCTGCTTCGCTCTTAAAATCCCGGTCCGTAATCAGGTTCAGCGGTCCAGACACAATCAAATTTCTTCAAGGGCTATTAACGAACGATGTCCGGAGATTCGATGCAACACCCGGTCAGACGACGGCGTTTGTGCCCACTCCAAATTTAGCTGCTGTTTCTGTCCCGCCTATGTACGCAGCGCTTCTGACACCTCAAGGAAGGTTTATGTACGATTTGTTTCTGTATAGGCCTACACGTGCTGATGAGAAGCTTAATAAAGCCGGGTCTGGACCTGGGTCGGACTCTAATGGTTCGGTTGAGCTGTTGGCTGATGTTGATACTTCGGTTCTTGATGAGTTATTGCAGACTTTCAAAAGGTGGGTTGTTCTTTAATCTATTTGCATAGGTTAATGAGACAATGTTTGTTGTAATTTTAGTATATTAAGTGTTTTGATTGAACATAACAGTAGCTTGTAGCTTAAAGATGGTTGCTTTCTTTTAATCAAGTTAGTTTTTTTCTGTGTTATGAAAGAGTTGAACTTTGATAACTGGGTCAGCTATAGTTTTTTTCTGTGTTATGAAAGAATTGAATTTCGATAAATGGGTCAGCTACTAGCTGATTTTTGGAGTTGCATGCTGTTTATCTGTACAATTGAATCTTTAAATGTTTCCTCAACCAGATGAATGTGTGGATGCAGATATCGTTTGAGGTCCAAAGTTGAGATTGAGAATGTAGCACAAGAGTTCTCTTGCTGGCAGCGCTTTGATGGGAATCTTGTTGAAAAATCCAAAATTACAGAGGAACCAGAGGCAGATAGTGTTGGCTGGGGCTCTGATGCTGATCGTGCTGCCATGTCATCTTCACAAGGGGATGACTATGGATGGCAATGGTTTAAGGATCCTAGATTGGATTGTCTTGGTTTCCGGGGAATCTTCCCGTCTAATGAGACACGTGAGTTTGCCAATTCTGTTATTGGTTTACTGAATCCTTTCTATTTCTCATCTGTGATTTACAATTTCCTAAGTTCTTATTTACTAAGGTTGGTTTGTTGCAGCACCTTTGATTGAGGCTGACAAAGAAACAGATGAGAAAAATTATCTGTTGTCGAGAATAGAGAAGGGAGTTGCTGAAGGCTCAACTGAGATTCCAAAAGGTGCATCCTCCTTGTTTTATGATTTCATCTCACTTTGAATCATTTGCCTATATTTGTGTTTTCCGATTCCCGTGTAAGGATGTATCATCAGGTTAGCCGCCTCCATTTACTTAATTACCTCAGTGTGCCAATGAATCTTTAAACCTGAGCTTGTTATGTTGTTTAGGTGAAGCAATTCCGCTTGAATACAATCTCGCTGGTTTGAATGCGATAAGCTTTGACAAGGGTTGCTATGTGGGCCAAGAGCTTGTTGCTCGCACACACCACAGGGGGGTCATTCGCAAACGTTTGCTTCCTTTAATGTTTGTAAATGATAGTGGAAAAGGTAATGTAAAGTTCCGTCCGGCTTCTGTGATATCCATTGTCTGCAAATAATCAAAGAAATTTTCTTAAATTATTTATTTCAGAGGTAGAGCAAAAAGTTGCTCCTGGATCAGAAGTGATCAACGTTGTCTCTGGCAAAAAGGTTGGGTCTGTGACTACTGCACTTGGTTGTCGAGGGCTAGGTGTTCTGCGATTGGAGGAAGCATTCAAAGGGCCGGGTTCTTTAACAATACAAGGACAGGAGGATGTGAAGGTTGAAGCTATTAGACCAAAATGGTGGCCAGCTGAATGGTTCCCAGAGCACCAACAGCATAGCACAGTTGCGTAGAAGATGCTACTGTAGAGAGCAACTGTCTTTGCTTATTATCAATCCTGCACATTCTTGGCCTCTTCACTGGCAGTGCAGGTAGGTAAAAAACATTTAGCTTTGTTGTTTCACACTTATTCTATTGAGAGAAAATAAAAAGGGGAGTGTTAAAATACATGTTGTACTAGTTCATCAGCATTTATAAATACAGAAAAGCTTTTTTGAGAGTCTGAGTTCAGTGAGCACTTTGTGGTTCATGTTTTTCTTTTCATTTTATTTTCTATAGTGCAAGGAAGTTTAAGTAGAATGATTTATGCTGTAAAAATCCCCCCTGCTTGCCTTTATCACCATCTCTTGCTTCTGTAGATTAATGATTTTTCCATCTAGTTCATCCTGTATTCGCCTTCTAAAATTCATTGCATTACCTATTTCCTTTTCACCTTTCTAAATGCTGAGAAGTTTTAGTTGCATGAATTGAAGCAGAATATCTCACATTTTTACTTTTTCTTTCAGTTTCTTACTTACTTTTGGCATGTCACCTCCTTATTAGATGGTAATCTAGGAACGATGGAGTGCTATAATCTTGATAAGGATACAGGATGCATGTATTGTTATAGTATCGGGAGGGTGTTCATCAAGGCAGAATTACATGCTTGATGAATATTATAGACCTATAAAGATCAAACAGCTATGATCCTATAAAAGCTTTTATCCTTGCAGACAACTTGATGAATTTGGCAATGACCAAGCAGGTGTCTCAGTAGGTTGAGTTGCATTACATGTTCTCCAAGCTGTCATGAGGATATAATTGCTGCTGTATACTTTTTGAAAAAGCTTTCTGCGTGGAGAAACTTTGGCATAATTACTTAATTGTCTCTATGATTCTATTAGTGGATGGTAAGATCAATTAGGTAGCCGCTGTTACTGCCAAATGTTGTTAGGGTAGACTGACTGGTTCTATCAATTATTCTGAACTGACCAGGCTCATTTTTGGTGATCAACAGAGAAACATGTCAAACTCTGATAGTTCTCATCGATCAATGTTTGGTTACAGTTCTCTCTTTTTAGTCATCAAACGAAAGCATTCCATTCTTCGCTAGTTTAAATTTCCTGGAGGATGTTTCTTCTCTGCTCTGTTGGTTTTAGCTGCATTCTTGAACAGCGCGTGTTGTGAAAGTTTAGACTTAAGTGATTGGTGAAAGCAAGTTTCGGTAGATACTGTTACATTAGGCCTGCACTTTTGAATTTAGTTTTTAAATGTAGTGTGTATTTGGTTTGTATCGTTGATATGTAATTTCTGATATTTCTGTTTTGTATAGTCTCCTGTCCAAGTCTCTAGTTTGTGACTGCAATTGTTCTTCTGATCAGCCTACTCCTATATTTTTGCTTTCTCTGCCCTTGAAATTTTGAAAATGGAATTGCTGTTTTTTCATTTATCAAGTGAAAAGAACCATCCTTAAATGTAAATATAGTGGTCACAATCCACATTGTCATTGTCTATTAGATTTAAGGGTTAGTTAAGTTGATAAGGCACTGAAATAAAAGGTGATATGATTCGTTGCATGTAGGGGTGTAACCGAGCCAAGCTTGCTCGCGAGCTACTCGGGATCGACTCGAAAAAAACTCGAAATCGACTCGATGATTGTTGAGTCAAGCTCGAGCTCGAGCTACTCGAGTAAACTATCGAGTCGAGCTCGAACTCCTAAATATGTGACTCGATAGGCTCGCGAGCCTATCGAGTTCGAGTCGAGTTTAATATATTTACTATTTTACCCTTTATTTTAATATAATTATAAATATATATTTGCTAACCGAGTCGAGTTCGAGTTCGAGTCGAGTTTAAATATTTTAAAAACATATAATTTTAAAAAATAAAAAATTTTATTTAATTAATCGAGCCGAGTCGAGCTCGAGTATATGAATTCTTTAATCGAGTTGAGCTCGAGCTTCAAAAAGAAGAACTCGATCGAGTTCAAGTCGAGCTCGAGCTTCGAGTTTGACAGTCGAGTCGAGCTCGAGCTTGACAGTGTATCGACTCGACTCGGCTCGATTACACCCCTAGTTGCATGTATAATTCCATGCATTGAAAATTTCTATATTATTAATCTTTTATTAAATTCTTAAAGATGGTTTCGTAATGTCTAAAAGTGATTTTCAATGTCATAATCATACTCTGCTAAAAGTAGATGTGCTGCTTGTTACTGGTTTATACCAGAAGAAACGGAAAATTTAAGATAAAACCACATAAATTTACTCCTTTAAGAGTACCATCATATAAATCAACTCTAATTTTACAGAAGGCAATCCGGTCATCTTCTCACATGTGCTGTAAGTCTTTCAAGTTACAGGTTTAACAATTAGTTTGAACGATTTGTGCAGTTTGGGGAGGTCTGCTAGCTCATCTTGTTTACATCAGCAACCATCATCACCATTTCTGTTCAGTTCTTGAATTACTGCCTCCATTGTTGGCCTTTGCTCTGGGAGCTCTTGTGTGCAAGCAAGTGCAATTTTTGCTAGCATAGCTGCTTCTGACTCAGAAAAGCTTCCTTTAAGATTGGAGTCGATAAAATCTTCATATCTGTTAGATGCAGCTGCTAAGCGCATTGAGTTGGAAAGCATCTGTTGACCGGTCAAGATTTGGAGAACAATCACTCCGAATGCATACATGTCACTCTTTTCTGTAAAATGGCCTGTGGTCACATACTCTGGAGCTAGATATCCCATAGCAGCACTTATTTTTAGGCCTGAGAAGATAATGTCATCTGCTAGAAGCTTATGAAGGCCAGAGTCTGCAATCAATGGCTTGGATTGTTGATCAAGTAGCACTTTCTCTACAGATATTCTACGGTGGATTATAGAAGGTTTGTTTGCTTCACTTCTGTGCAAATATGCAATACCTGTTCAACAAAGACAATCATGTATTGTATGAAGACCCGAAATTAGAAGGCTTTTAGTCTTTTTGGTAAATGAAGGGTACGTAAAACATTAGTATAATGTAAAGATTTCAATTTATGCTTCAGAAGCTGCAATATGTAGGGTGCCGCTAATGGTTCTCTCTCAGAAGCGACAATAAGGAAATAAACTTTACTGATATATGAGTAAATGGCAAGGTCGATGGTAACAACAATTGAACTGACCTTTTGCAATGCCATCGATAATGGAAACCCTGGTGGACCAAGTGAGAACATGACTGCTTCCATCTTCTACATCAAGATACTTTGACAGGCTTCCTTTAGGAGCGAAGTCGTAGATAAGAAAACATTCACCCCTGCCCTTAGAACAACAAAACCCTCTCAACCTAACAAGGTTATCGTGCCTCAGAGATGTCAGCAACTTCAAACCCTTCACAAAATCATCTTCTTCAGACTTGCAGCTCGTTATGTTAATGATCTGAACTGCTACATGAGAACCATCTCTAAGTAGTCCTTTGTAGACAGATGAGAAGCTGCTCTTTCCCAATAAATTTACCTCAGAGAAGCACTGAGTTGCAGACTCAACCTCCTCCAGGTTGAATCTAAAGTTATTTAGACTGTCATCAGAAATTCCGATACCATTTCGACCATAATCCCTAAATGGATCCCAGCCATTTGAGTACTCAAGACTTACAAGTGGAGAGGCACCACCCCTTTGGAACTCCTTAGCCTGGTCAGTGCTCAGCCTTCCATCAGAAGACTCAGCTGTATTGCCAATTTTCTGTTTTTGACGGCGAAAAAAGAAGATCATCAGAAATGCAGCACCTATCAACATGATGGTGGCTGTGATAACCCCTGCAACAATTGCTATTTGTCGAAATTTTGATGAATTTGAACACTTGGTTTTTTTGCAAGGTGCTTGGACAATTGCAGACACAGACATATTTGTTGAAGTTGTATTGTTTTTGATTGTTCCCGATTGTTCAACTTGATTGATGTTCATAGTATCAAATGCAGTACAAACCCTGAGTTTGGCAAAACCATCTCCACATAAATCTTTGTTGTTCTCAAACTGAAACCCTCCATTTAGTTTCTGCAAAGCTTCATTTTCAAATATGGAAAAAAGGACTTAAATCAGAAACTAATAATAGGCACAGCAAAACAAGTGTCACATTTCCACAATAAGACTCAAAATGAAAGATTAGACAAAGAAGCAAAACCTACCAGAAGGAACCATTCCAGAAAGAGAATTGTTGCGGACATCTAGCACTTGCAATTGAGGGGCATTAGCTACTGCTGGAGGAATTGGACCAAAGAAGTTATTGAATCCCAAATCAAGCCTTCTTAACATCTCCAATTTCCCTAAACTTGATGGAATTTGACCATCTAGTTTGTTATATTGCAATGCAATAACTGTTAGCCTCTTCAAGGACCCCATTTCTTCAGGTATACTCCCTGTAAGCTGGTTACAACATAGCTCCAGGACTACAAAACAAGAGAAGTCCAATAAGCAAATAGCCAAATCTGGATATGTTATTAGAATATGAATAGATAATGTGAACCCATCCTCAGAAAACTGAACAATATTATGTCTAAAATAACTGAACTGAAGACTTTAGTGCACAATTTAAGTCAAAGACCTTACACCTCTGAAACACCAACAGCAGACATGATCTAAGAAGTTACGCCACAATAATTGAAAGAACAGACAGATAAAATTATAATGCAAAAGAAAATTCTTCCCTCTACAAAAATGAACTACTAACCTTGAAGGCTGGCCATGCCACCGATCTGACGAGGGATACTCCCAGAAAGATTATTTACATTGAGGTAAAGATCAGATAACTCTGTCAGATTTGCCAACTCTATTGGTATCTCTCCGGACAGAGAATTATAATGCAAGTAAAGTCCTGACAAGCATTTCAGGTCAGCCACTGCAGGTGATATTGAACCAGAGAGACCCTTTCCCTGCAATGAAATATTTGCCACTTTTCTATGCTCATTGCAAGCAACCCCTTCAAAAGAGCCACTGCAAGGGTCTCCATCAGCAGTCCATGATTGCAAGAACTTGTTGGTTGGGTCTAAAGCGGACTTCAGCTCCATTAAAGCTCTTAGCTCTGTATTTCCACAAACACGTCGCGGAGTTGCAACTGTAAGCAATAGAATGACGACGAGATGAAAGTAGAAGCGACCCATGTTGGTTTTTGCGTCCAAGATTCTATCTTTATTCTCTTTAATTACTGAGAAGAAGCAGATGACTGAGAACCCATCTCAACAAAATGGTCAAGAAACAGCTTATTGGCTCAACTGTATCTTTTGAAAGTTGAAACCTTGTTTCTTGACTTTTTGGTCACAATCTATCTTATATTCTCCAAAATCTTGATTGCTTTTAAAGCACCAAAAAGAAGAACAGAACAAACTGTGAATTCACCTTGTTCTATTCCTTTCCTCTGCACTGCAAGCCATTGTTAACTGTCAAATGAAGAAAAGAGATGCAGATTGTTGATAGTAGAGTAATTCTTTTTTAACTATTTTCTTTTTTTTGGGTAATATTAATATCTACTTTTTAGAAGATTGACATCTACATTTGGAATTTAATGTTAGCTGTGTAAGATTGATAGACTTCAAACATTAAATTGAACAGATAGGAGAGTGAAAATATAGTATGAAAGATTTAGCTGTGATTTATTTGACTATTGGACTGATATCTACCACTGATGTGGAGGGAAGAACTGTGATTTGATGCAAATGGGTCCTACTTACTTCTTTGATTAACACTTGTAAATGGTGATAAAGAAGATATTGGTTGTGATGGGATCTTCACCATTTGATCATATACTGTACATGTGGGGAAGGTCTATTATTGGTGATATTCCAAGGTTTGTTTTTTCTCTTGGGGGTGTTGATCTAAATAATAGGTATTTTGGTCAAAAAAAAAAAATAATAATAGGTATATTTCAATGAAAGAAAGACATTATAGCTCCTTTTCTTTTGAAAAAAAATATTATACTAATAGGAAAAAAAATGTACTCTTTAAAGTATAAGCAGCATCATTTAAAACCAAATAAAAAGCATGAAAGTAAATTGAAGATAGTGTGATTGATAATCATGAAAATTGAAAGAAAGATTATATAGAATGATTTATAGTTTAATCATATATTTGGAATCCAATGTGTATACATAATAATTATACATAATATACACTGAATTACAAACAGAACATACTCATAATATACATTGAATTACAAATAGAACATACTCATTTAGAAAATCATAATAATTTTGTAAAAACGTGCTAACCATATAAATTTATAATATTAAATACTAAACACTTTCCAAATTCAAAATTCGAATAGAGATTGTCAAAAGGGCAATCATTCACCAATTTAATAGAGTATAATAAAGAGAATTTTTTTTTTTTTTGCCATAATAAAATAAAGAGAACTTGGTAACCTTGACAATGGCTACTCCTTATTTTAAGTAATAAGACTATTGTTCATTAATAAAGAATTGATGTAGTCAAGCTAATGCTTCCTAAAATTTCAATTTAATGTGTAGTTTGAAATGGGTTGGAGGTCAAGGGGTGGGAAACCTAACTTTGGCACAAACACACATACACTCACGCCGTGGCTTCCCACATGGGGAGTCGACTATTCTTGAGACCCTATTGTAGAAAATATACACTCTAATCAAACCAAGATAACTTTACTATTAAAAATTGAATAATTAATATGTCAAATATTCATTTTAGGTTAGTTTTGGATTATAATATTCACCTTATAAATATAACAACTGCACAAGTGTACACATGATGAGTATATTTCCCTCTCATTTCAACAAGAAACATGAAGCAAGTTGTTCTTTGAGCAGCAGCCAAGTTCTCATTTTGTATGATACTGAAATTCGACCATTATATACAATTTTGTATTTTCTAAGTTCTAACTAAAGATTGTTTAAAAAAAAAAAGAAAAAAAAAAGGTATATATATATCAGTATTACAGAACATTGGATTCTCTTGTAATTAAATATTTCTAAAGTACATGCAAATATGTCATTATTCAACTCAAGACAACCTTAGTGCAATTGGCATCATGTTTTTAATTAGTATTTTATCAACGAATAAACATGCCATGCAACTTTAGTTTTTAGTTTTTTGATTAGGTATTGTGTTATTGTCTTCAAAACAAAATAAAATAACCATTATGAGAAATTATCAAATCTAAAGAACATCTTTGCTGTTAACCACAATCAATTAAGGACTAAAAAAAAAAGTCAAGTAGCTATTAATTAAACAGGATCAATAACAAAAACAGTTAAAAAGAGACAAAGTGGATGTGGATTAAAAAAAATAAATTTTTGCTTCTTTTGTAGTTTTATTATTAATTAAAATTTAATAGATTTTGAATAACGATGGTTAAAAGTAAATAAAATATTTACTAATTAGATCCTCAAATCAAGGTCCACAACAAAGTTGGTTGCCAACTTTACAATTAGAACAGAAGAGCCATTGTTAATGTGACCATCTTTTTCAATGCTTTAATACCAAACATCTAACATAACTCCTTTACATGTATATATAATTCAATAGACAAGAAACAAAAGAAAAACTAGGACTAGTGGGTGATTAGAAAACAAAAAAGAATTAAAGATAGAAAGGGAGATGTTGCCACCTTGTCATAATAACTAAAAAAAAATTATGGATTTTGATTGAAAAATAATTGTGATTTTTTTGTTAATTTAAAGAATTTCCCCACCATTCTCGACGAGATTGAAAATTATTAAAAAAAATTGTGATAAAGAAACCAACCAAAAATTTCAAATGGGGCAGCAATTTCTTAATGTTATGGAGACACAATGTACACGTAAGTGAAGAAAATTAGGGTAGGCCAATCTTGAATTCTTGATTCAAGACATTTTCATTTTCAATTTCTTTCTAGAAAATTTAGCATATGGTATAAAAGTATTAAAAGACTTATCTCTCTCTCATTTTGAAAATTTATGTAACTTTATTTTTATTTATCAAAATGTATAAATTATATAAAAAGGATAATATCTTGTTTTTTTTTTAAAAAAAAAAGATATAAATATTGGTAAATAGGAGTACTTAAAATTTTCTCACATTTCACACAAAAGGGTACATGAAGTTTTATTTATAAAGTTGCTAATAAAGAAAATAATTCTCCACCATAAAACTTTTGTACATTATTTTATTGACGGATAGTCAATCTCTTGCCTTTGAGCTTTATAAATTTAATATGGAATTGGATTTTGACCTTTATGGGCTAGATCTCAGGAAAATTGTCTCCAATTTCAAAAGGTGAAACTTTTTTTTTTTTAAACACCTACAAGATTTTTCAATCACAACTTATATAATTCTTTCAAAAAAAAAATCACAACTTATATAACATATAATTTTCATTTAATTTAGAAATTTTTTCTCAATTTATCTTTGATATTTAAATTTTGCATTAAATTGAATTATATTTCATATATATCTAATTTATAGTACAAAGCCAAAAATGTCTTAAAATAAAAAGTTAAAATTTTAAAATAGTAGTGAACTATTAAATAGACTAAGTTAATATGAGTTAATATATACATGAATGTATAATTGATCTTTTCAATTAAACTCAATTTAAAAACTAATCAACAACAGTTGGATCAGGTAGTAGAAATTTGTTTTCGTCTAAGTCACGTTTCAAGTTTGAATTATTATATATGCAGTTGGATTAAATTAATTGTTAACTGATTTCTACTATTTTTGTGATCCTGATCAGATTGAATTGGATAGTTAAAATTCACTAGATTTTAAATATTGATAATTTAGATAAATAGTAATATCTTAAATGCAACTTAGTATAATTTAATGTAATTTTCTTAATATAAATATCTCAAAAGAACAAAGAGAGAGTGTGAAATGAGAGTGGGATATTGAAATTAAGAAATTGGTAACATATATTTTTCAAAAACGATTGACAATAACTTGGCTAGTTTTTGATTGAATGAGACAAGGCAATGGCGATGGCAAAGGCCTGTGTCTGATGTGAGCTATCTAGCAAGTGGAAGCATTTTTTGGAGAGTGAAAAGCTGTTGAACTAATAATTACGAATGATCTTTGGCTGCTATCCTTTTTTTTTTTTTTTTTTTTTTCCGATTGGTGTTTGCTTTCAAAGTGCATAATCATTTCTTCACCATTATTGAAATATATGTCATTAACCCCTCCTTTCATCTCTAGCTGCCTCCACTAAAACTAGAGCATAGCTTCCCCACAGCTATTTTCGCGGGAAAAAAAATCTTGAAAGAATTTCACTTTACATTCGGATTAATTAAGACATTTATAATTATTAAATATTATGAATAAATATATTAAAAAATAATTTTTATTTTTAATTTTTATATGTATAGAACGAAAATATAATAAAATATTCTAAAGTGACTTTATTTATTTATTTATTTTATTTTCACTTTACTTTTATCTCTATTGAAAATATATAGAATTATCTAATGATAATTATTAATAAAGTAAAATTGACTTTATAAATAAATGTTTTGCACGTGGTCGTGGAACTTGATGCTCTCTCGGTAGTTTCCAGTTTATGTAATCCTATTGGTCAGTCTGCTTTTGATTTAGTTATCTTGGATTGTCTTTTAGTTTCAGCTCTTTTTCAATCAGTGTCATTTCGCTTTGTTAAGAGATCAGCCAACGAGCTTGCGTATAATTTTGCACAATTTGCTCGTAACTCAGCTGGTTTTCAGGAGTGGTTAATCCCTCCTCCTTGTGTATTGCATATTTTGGCTAGAGATAGCCTTTCTTAGTTAATGAAGTTTCTTTTCAAAAAAAAAAAAATAATAACAAAGGAACTATAGATTACGCTAACCTCTTGTTTGTTTTAATTCTATTAGAGTGTGTTTGGATGCAAGCATTTGATTTGAAATCTTAGATTTCAAATATTGAAATTTCAAATATAAGGATTTCAAATAACATATAGTTACATATCATTTCAAATCCTTATTAAAATGAGTTGTTAAATTCATTTTGGATTTGTTTGAAATCCTCATAATACAAATCCATATAGTTTCCAAATAAGAGATTTCATTGAAATCCAAATCTATACTCAAATTCCTTACATCCAAATATAGCATTAAGGAAAAAGTTATAATTTTTAAAAGGAATTCATGGGGTGGGCTTAGGCTTATTATTTAGACTATTGGTTTGAGCAAAGCAGTAATGGGCCACATCTCCCATCCAAAACAAGGTAAAATTACACCACATATATATATATATATTTTGAAACACTTACAGAAATATATATAAAAATAAAAAAAATTCATAAATACGAAATACGGAGAAAAAGTTTTCAAGAACACGGAAACACGGATCTTCTTCTTCTTCTTGTTTATGTTGTTATTGTCGTCATTGTTTTGTGTGTTTTTTTTTTAAGGATTTATTGTAAGATTGTTGTGAGATTATTTGTCATTTTTTGGTTGCTAAAACATTGTTTGTAGTTGTTTTTTAATTGTTTTGTAGTTGTTTTGGTTGTGAATGATTGTTATTTGTTGGTTGTTGAAGGTTGTTTTGTGGTTATTGTAGGTTGTTTTTCAAGTTGCTGTTCATTTTTTTTTATTGTTTTGTGGTTGTTTTATGATTGTCTTCCGATTTTTTTTTTTTTTTGGAAATTTCTTCTGATTGTTGTTCATGTTTCTTTTATTATTTTAGTTTGTTTTTTTAGATTGTTGTTGCATTGTTTTCAGGTTGTTTTATGGGAGTTGTTCATATTCTTGTGTTGATATTGTTTTTTCAATTGATTTCATACAAACAAAATGATCTATTTATTAGTTGATTTTGTTACAGAAATATGATGAATGGTAATTGTGTGAAGTTTTGGGAATTGTAGAGTTTCTTGGTCCCTTATGGAAGTAGAAAGAATATAAATTTTTAGTGGTTAAGGAGATAGATGATAAAATCATGTGTTTTATTAATTTTGAAGAAAGACTGTATTTTTGAAAAAAAATTTAAAAAAAAAAATAATTTTGAAAAAGTTAACCGTAAAATTAAAAGATTTCTCCATTTTTCGATCAGTTTTGAAACAAAGTAGGATGAGCTTAGGGGTGAGTACAATCTGGTTTGGTTCGAAGGGTATAATTCTTTGGAACTGTTCAAAAATTTTAAAAATTTAAGATTCCATAATTACTTCACAATTTTAGTTCATTTAAGTTTGAACATTAAAATTTTTAGTTGAAAGATCAGTTCTTTTCCAAATAAAAAAAAAAATAACTAAAGATATAATTCAAATTAAACTATTAAACTACGAACCACTTCATAATTTTATTATAAAATTAAATGATTTTTATAGTTTTATTTATCATCATTTTTTATTTATAAAAATTTTATTAAAATTTTTATAATATACTTCAATATGCCATTAAATTATTATATTTTTTTTATGAAAAAATTATATAAATAATATACATCATAAAAGAATAATAACAACACCATAACTATTAAAAAGCATATTATATTATAATTTTATTATTGAAGGTAAATTTAAAATTTTCAACATAAAGTATATTATAATATTATAAAATATTATTTACTAATTTAATATTTTTTTATGATTTAAATAATTTAATTAATGAATTGAATTATTTATTTCAAATAATTAAAATGACATTATTTTACATTACATGCTAAATTAGTAAGTCCAATATTAACAAATCAAATATAATTATTTCAAAAATCTTTATAATGTATGTTAATCTTTATAACACATGTATTTATACTTCTATTAATAGTTTTGGTTCTTTGGTTTGGTACAATTTAAAGCGGTTTGAAATGGATCTCAATTCGGAGAATTTAAATTTTTTAAAGGAAAATTCTTACCTACACCTGGAGTATAGCTCCACTCATACACCAAACCAATAAATAAGAGATATTTAAGAAAGTGGACCCTATTTTATTCCTCTAATATTGCTCTTAATGTTAATTATGCCCCTATTTTTTTTTATATTTACATTATTAAAAAAACTAAAATAAACAAAAAAAATTATTTACATACTATATTTATTTTAATCATTGCATGACGGTTTCATCCCAGTGCACCTTAGGTTTTAAATTTAAAAAAAATCAAAAATCAAAAATTTAAAATTTTTTAAAAAAAAATATTAATTATTTCCTCCGTTCCTTTTTAATTGGCACTTGGATTAAGAAACAATTAATTAGTCTTAATTTTAGAAGAAAAATAAGTAAAGAGACTAAAATACCCTTAGTTTTTGAATACATGGTGGAGTAAATGACTTTGAAATTGTACTTAGCATTAATTACTTTGCATTGATAATTATAAGGGCAAAATTGGCAAAAAATGATTGTCATTTTATTGATTGTATAAAAGTGATAATTAAATGAAATTTCACATTTTTTCAAAAGCGACAATTAAAAAGGAACGAAGGGAGTAACATTGAGGACAATATTAGAGGAATAAAATAGGGTTCATTTTCTTAAAAATCTCTTATCTATTAGTTTGATGTATGAGTGGGGCCATACTCCAAGTATAGGTAAGAATTTTTCTTTTTTAAATTTGTTCCAAGAAAAATTTTTAGAACAATTTAATTGGAAGAAAGTCAAATTATCAACAGAAAATTTTGATTTAATTTTTCAAAGCGGTTTGAATTCTTCAAAACCTATGCTCAACCCTAAATGGGCTGGGTCAGTGTTCATCCCTTTAAACCACGCTGCTTCATTCCATCATCTCAACGACGTCACATTCTTTCAAACGACGACGTATTTCCCAATCATTTCCTTGAAAACAGCACATCACGCTTCCGACGTGCACCTCCATTTTCAGACAAGAACAAACAACGCAGAATTCGAAAATTTGTACTTACAATTCTAGAGAGACGACCCGAATCCGAAACCGAGAAAATGGGCAAGGATCTGAGCGATGAACAGGTCTCATCGATGAAAGAAGCGTTCACACTTTTCGATACCGACGGTGATGGCAAGATCGCACCATCGGAGTTAGGGATTCTAATGCGTTCGCTCGGAGGCAACCCGACCCAAGCCCAACTCAAAGCCATAATCGCCGAAGAAAACCTTACCGCACCTTTCGATTTCCCTAGATTTCTCGATCTCATGGCTAAGCACATGAAGCCAGAGCCCTTTGATCGCCAGCTACGCGATGCATTTAAGGTGCTTGATAAGGACAACACTGGTTTCGTTTCCGTAGCGGATCTGCGTCACATTTTGACCAGTATTGGGGAAAAATTGGAGCCAGCTGAGTTTGATGAGTGGATACGGGAAGTGGATGTCGGGTCGGATGGGAGGATCCGATACGAGGATTTTATTGCTAGGATGGTTGCTAAATGATGATATATTATGATCGGTTATTGCATTTCGGCATGCGTTCTTTTTTAATTTAATTTTAAATTGGTAAGGGTTTGATTTTGCTTTTGGTTTGGGGAATGCGGAATTAGGGTTTGTTTGGGTATTTTGATGCGTTGGATTGTTGATGTTGTTATTGTACTTCTAATTGTTAAGTAATCTCAAGTTACTTTCTTCTTGTTTACAGATTTTGGGGACTTTTTTTTTTAATCTACGTTTACAGTGTGTAGTTAATGTATTTGATTAGGCTGTTTTTGGAAATTTAAGTGTGCTGCTTTTGTACTTGGTTTGATTAGGCTGAAAAATGTGTTTGTGTGCTTTGCCTTGTTTTGGCATCACTTCTCAATGAAGACTTATCCTTTTCTCGTAGATGGAGGTTATTGCATTGTTGGCTAAATGTTATAGAATAGTTGTGCATTTGGATTTATGGGATATGACTTGAGAAGTGATCGGGTGATCTTTCATTTATTTGTTAAGAACTTGACTGACCAAGATGCTTGTTGAGAATCACAAGTAGTTTCGCATGCAATGGTAAATAACCTAGTTTCTAATCATCAGAGCTGATAATTTATTGGTATGTGTTCTTTATATACCTTTGCAGTCATGCTTCTTTCAGATTGTTGAGGTTTTATACCTTTTGTTGGATTGTTTGCATTTCAAGTGAAATTTAAGATTTCGGCTGTGGAATTGTGTTTGTTTGTGAAATTTTGTGGTTAGGACTGTCTAGTCAATTTTTCTGTACATTACTGGTTATGTGGAGTGGTCCTCGATCTGGTGTTTGGTTTTTCCTGAGGTTCTATGAAATGCTGGGAAGTATTTGTTAAGGATTCAGGTTAATGATTGCTGACGGGAGAGTGAGCATGCGCTGAACTTAGATAGATATCAAATGGGCTTTGGATACAGCATACTTGAATTCTGGTTCATGTTCTGTGAGGAAATCCTCATTTAGCATCCTAGTTCAAAGTTAGTGAAATTTGTATGATCTGTGTTGGATAACTTTTGATTGTAGGAACCTCCGGCAGCATGGTTTTGACAAAAGTTCGATTGTTGTTCCCATAAAGTTATAAAACTGTTCATATGGTTGCCCTCTGCTGGTTGTGTTTGATACAGCAAACCCCTGTTTCTTCATTAAATTGAGGTCTGATGACCCTATAGACTAGTTTAGCCGATGAAAGGGGTGAATTTACCAACGGTGTTGTTGTTCCTATGTAAATTTGTCCTGTATGGTGATCATTGTCTCAACTTGATAATTTTGTTTAAGTTAAAACTATGTTTTTCTATGGTTACAGTCAGATGAGTCATGTAGTAGATTCGCATTTTATCTGGAATTTTTTGACAAGCCATGAATCTAGGCATGCGAATGTCACTGACAGTGCAATTGCCTTTTCCTGAAATGATACTGGAGAATGATTGTTTGAATTATTTGTGTTGAATCACGTTGCTGGTGCTTGCATTTAAGGAAAATTACAAGTAGTTGTAAAAATATTTGATCAATAATAAGATGAATGAATTATCTTTTTGGGTATGTTGGATCAACACAAGCTCTCATTCATTGGAATATATAATTGAAATGTTAAAATGAGCTTATACAAATATAACACGTTGCTCGTGAATTTTGCCTTTCCAGCCTACGTTCATAATGGTTGGATATGTGGGCTAAGTTTGGGTGTTACATCTAATGGCTGGATATGTGATATATAAAGTTAAGTTTCTAATCATTGGATATGTGGTATATAATATATAAAGCTAAGTTTACATGATACATCTAATGGTTGGATATGTGGTATATAAAGTTAGTTTCCAACATTTGGTCGATAAAAATAAAAGGGTAAATTATGATTTGTCCCCTGTATTTTGGTTCAATACACTATTTCGTCCCTGACATTTGAAAAAATACTTATTCATCCCTGACATTTGCTTTTTCGTATACTTATTTCATCCCTGAGTGCTAAAAAAAACAAATGTCAGGGATGAATAAGTATTTTTTCAAATGTCAAGGATGAAGAACTGTATTGGATCAAAATACAGGGGTCAAATCGTCATTTACCTTTTTTTTTTGGTAATGAGATGGTGCTTTTTTGCCTTTTCCTAGGAAATTGTTTTTGTCCAATCAAATTGTTCTCTAAAGCTTAAAGGTTAGGGGTGAGCAACACCTTCCTCAACCCGAAAAACCAACTGAACCAAAAAAAAAAAAAAAAAAATTCAGTTCAGTTTGGTTCTCATTTTTCATTATTTATAAGTTTTCGGATGAAACTGAAACCCACCCAAAATTTAAATAATACTAAAGTATATCTCTTATCCAGGTGTAGCAAAGTGGTAAGGATGCTTATTTTCTTGGTTTGAGGTTCTCGGTTCG
>CATIWK010293347.1:0-18045 GCA_949634005.1 Mallotus japonicus
AAATTATTTATAAAATTGACCTATTGATATTAAAAAAATATATTTTTTTAAGATCTTTGACAATTTTAATTCATTTTTAAAATTGTTATAAAATATTTCAATTTAAATAATTATTTATAATACTAACATATAAAAATTAAAAAAATTGAAAGGAGATTGATAAAAATTGTAAAAAAAATTATTTTTTTCATACCAGTAAATTTATAGGATTATAAATCATTTAGCCAAACCAAAATTCTAATTTTGTTAGAATTTTATTCAATATACTAATTGTGAACAGGTCTATGGGTCTCACCCAACGATTCAAACAGGGTCATAGACAGACGACTCATAGTAATCATACTAAATTCAAATGAGCTACATTCAACAATTGAATTATAAACGTCAAGTTCAGGATCATCACTCTGATACCATGTTAATAAGTCTACAGATCACATACACACATATGAACTTATAAATGATGTTAAATTCATGTAATACAAAACTAATTGACTTATATTAAGATTCAATCTACACCTATTATAAAAATAACTTTTATTACTTTGCACTTATTTAATGCGAGATATATCCTTCAATGCTAATAATATATTTAAAAATTAAAATTTTATTGCTCGAGATATTCATTGAACAAAAGATCTCATGAAAAAATTTTCAAAAAAAAAAAAAAAAGATCACATGAAAAAATAGGAACGCTTAGAAGCCCACTTCAAACAAAAGTTCTTGTTGATCTATTAATGGCAAATGGTAGAATGCAAGCAAATTTTCAATTAGGATGATGCATCCAAAATTAAAAAAATATATATATATATATATATATATATTAATTTTATTAATGGTCCACCGCTCTAGTTGAGAGGTATACTCTCATCAAGGGTCTACACTATATGGAACCAAGCCATTTAGTGAAAATTATAAAATTAAAAAAAAAACATTATTTAGACTTATAAAAATTAATTTGAAATTTGTTAGACATAATAAATTTTAACAAATAAATAGTATGCTACAATGAATTTTAAGAAATTCTGATTAAACTGTATCAATTGCTAATACACATTTATTTATTTAGTAAATTATAATTTATAAAAAAATAAAAATAGACATATATGATGATGATGATGATAATAATAATAATTATAATTATTATTTAAATTCATCTAAGTTGCTCTTTTGTTTTGGCTTGCTTCCCACCTTACATTTCCTTAATTTGCATGCAAAATTTGGTTGAAACATATGTTAAAACAAAAAAATTGATTGAACCATCCAAAAATCTGATGTTGACGCAGCCATTTAGGACCATTTTTAAAACCAAACTCCTTAGACATAAATAATTGATGTGCAATTGAGGTAGAGCTCTAGTAGTTAGTTCTTTAAAGTGCATCTGTCGTTGGTCTGTCAAATTAATTTTTACTTGATTTATAAAGGAAAGAGTTGACCTTTATTTTACAGTCTACTGATTCTTAGATTGTATAACCTCCTTATAAAGAATTTATCACATAAAAATTTAATTCACATCAATAATTTTTATTTAATTTTATTAAATAGTGAAATATTTTTTTATCAAAATTAAAAAAAGATAAAATTTTAAAAAATTGTAAATATTTTAATTTTTCTACCAATATACTTTTAAAAATTTTATGACATGAAGGATAAATTTGATACATTGTAAATGCTACATCAACATATATTTTTTTAATTTTAATCAAATATATAATTATATTAAAATTATCAATAAATAATAAAATTGGGACATTTTATTAAAATTAAAATTAGGAGAAAATTATAAAAGACAGAAAATGTTTAAATTTTTTTTAATAGCAATAGACCTATTATAAGTATAGAACAATGTTGCAAAAAAAAAAAAAATTGAAAATGCTAAACGAAGAAAGCACTTAAAATTGAAAGATTTTGTACAATAAGTACATGTGACTATGATTTAAAAAAAAAAAAAACTGGACTAAGATGTTTTGAACTTTAAATTTAATTATTATTTTTAAATTATTAAAAATGGTTCATTTTGAAAGAGAAACTATATGTGCACATGTAATCATGCTTTCACTTGAATTAGACAGTGCAGGAGGTCCTGTATATTTCAACATGGGTTCCACGCAAAGACAGTATACAAATAGATGAAGGAGGATGGCACAGTTGCCTACCGCTCAAGTAATTCAAACCTAAAAATTTCCTTTGTGTGAAGTTTTGGCCACTTAATCCCACAAATTTTAAAACTTGGTTGTTTATTAGAAAATAGGATAATATTTTATATCACAGATTGCAACCTGAACAGTTTCATCTCAACTTGCAAAAATTACTTTTTTATTTTATTATTTTTGTGAAGTATTAAAAAATTTTAGGAGATAAAGTGTAAAAAAATTATTATTTTACTGTCCGCTACATGTCGCGACTTATGATATATACTAAAAATTAATAATTATCTAAAGTTTTAAATTTTTATTATTTTTTTTAAATTTTTTAAGCATAATACATTTGCGGCTTCTTGTACTTGGTATAATTTATTAATTTCAACTTATAGTTTTGTCATTTCAACACTTAAAACTTACCTAAAATGTACTAATATGCACTAATATAATGACATAATGCATTTATCACTTCCTGTACTTGTCATTTTTGTTAGATTGACATCTTTACTTGTAGTTTTTGTCTGTCAAACCCTTTAAAATGTGACACATGTTGATTCGCTATTTTATGCTACGTGTGGTGACAGAGGTTTCAAAGTTATTTTTAGGCAAGTTCAGGTGTTAAAATGACAAAACTATAATTTTTTTTTTTGAACTAACAAAAAGTGATAAGTACAGGGGGGCCACAGATGTATAATGCCAATTTTTATTTAATTAAATACCTTAATCAATTAATTATAATTATAATTTTAAAATAATATTTCTAATATATCTTATAGTTAAATATTCATGTGATTTGTTTTAAATAATAAATCATTCAAAATATTATTATATATTATATATATTTTTAACATTTTTTATTTATTTTGTACACCATTAGAAAAAAAAAACTTAATTTTCTAAAAACAATTTAAAAAAAATCATATATCATTTTTATTTGGTTATATATAATGAATGAATTTTTATGCTTTTTTCTATTTCACTTTAAATTTAATAAATGTTTAATATTTTTTTCAAATTTAAATAAATATTTATTTAAGTTAATTATTATTCAAAATAAATTATATAAATATTTTTATCTATATTAGATTTACTATACATAATATTTTAAATATTATTTTTTATCAGTTTAAATATTTAATAGAGAAAAATTTCAGATACTACAATAGGAAAAATTGGAAGGTTGTAATGTACATTTATCTTGATGATCTTTTTTTAAAAAAAAATTGCATGCATGAGATTGATGATATCTTGTCCAGCTCAATCTTGGTAAACATATAGGATTAATTAGGGAACATACAACATGTTATCACTTGATTTTGATCTGTTATGCCCTTCCCATCTCATGTGCTCTATCAATCAAACAAAGCAATTCATACACCCCTTTTTTATTATAATTTTTATCAATATTTTGGACTATATATATTTGTCGACTTTTAATTTACTTTATTTTAATTAATAAAAAATCAAATATTTTAAATAAAATTATAGAACTGAAGGGGTTATTAAAAAAAATACTCTCATTGATTTAAATTTTTTTAAAAGGTATGAGATAGATTTGAAATGTAAAAGCTCTAAAGACTAACCGAATAACTATGTCACTGCATCACTCGATGTCAACATTAATTTAAAAACTTAAATTATTAAACCATACAATAAAACATTTATACATCATTTCCCTATAATTAGTTTAATTGCATTATATATAAAAGCCAAGATTATGTTTAATTAGATGGATTAGTGTGACTCCTTTATTTCTTTATTTTATTTTTTTTTGCAAAAATAAGAACAAGGAAGAAGGTAGGTTTCTTTGTAGGGCAACAAATTAATTATCCCTCTCTTGGCGTTTGTTTGTTTATTGTGTAAATCTGTCCACATCCCCACCAATTATAAGTGCATCTGTCAGTTCAATTACTTCTCATCCAAACACTGTAAAAGAATGTCTCCTTTACCTCCAATGTAAAAAGTGTTTTTTTTTTTATTTAAATCTTAGAAATGAATGCACTAATTGAATTCATAACATTTTAATATTTTAAAGTGAAATTTCTATCATTAAATTTTTTTCCAACTTTTGGACTAAAATAAAAATAAATATTTAAACTATAAGCAATTTCATATAGCAAATTTAATTTATACCAACTTGGTTTCATATTGAATAATTAATGAATTTGAGTGCCACATAATTGCTGTATTAATGCCTAATAATAACTAGAAAATGACACAACAATATTATATTACCGATTCTAACGGTATTAATGTGATATATTTAAAATTACTAAGAGCCTCATATCTTCATTTATCATCAGAAAAATAATGTATTAAAAATTATCAAACATGAAACCACATATATTTTTTTTACTTATCCAAAAATTAATAATAAAATAAAATTATTTTAAAAATGGGTACCAAAATTGGTGATATGAGCTACTCGATATATAAAATTATATAACTTTAAAAAAAATTAAGAAGTATTCATTCCTTAATTATTTGCCTTATATAAAAATAGAAAATAGATCAAAGACACATTGATAAACAATAAAAGCCCATATTAGTTAAACAATGGTTGGTGGTTTGTTAAGAGTTTTGAAGTAGAAGAAAGAGTGAGATTTCTTGACGTAAAAGCGACTAACTTACCACTCACTTTAATGCATTTTGTTCATTTTGCGTGTGCCTATATATATATATACCATTTTATAAATGTTTAAATCTATATAAATACAATTAAAAACCTTTAGATTGATTTTTATTTGATTACAACTAATGAATATTCAATACATATAATATGTATCAATGGCTATAACTTGAATACATATTAATCTAACGGTATTAATTTCATTTGTAATAAAAAATAACTAATAACTAATAACATATTTCTTGAATGATTTGGATTTCTTTTTGATTTAAACTATTTTATTCTTATTAAAATAACTAAAAATAAATAAATTCATTTAAATTAAATGTATATAATTAATTTTTCATCATTCATAATCAAATTAATATTATTTTAAATTATAATTAATAATTAAATAATTGTAATATTTGTACATATAATTATTTTTTTCAAAAATTATACAATAATATTTATATTTTAAAATTTAATTTAAAATAATTTCTATTAATAATTTTAATAATATATAAACCAAAGCAATAAATTATTATTTATTACTATTACTATTTTTAAATAATTTACATAACTAAAAAATATTATAAAAATGTATGAAATTATATTTGCAAATAAATTGTACCCTTAATTGTCATTTGACATACTAATAGCAACAACTAACAAAATTTTACCAAATAATTCATATTTATTAGCTAACAATCATCAGTTATTAACTATCTGCTACCCATAAACACTATCAACTATCAGCTACTATAAACAGCTGAACCAAACAAGCTCCATAAGGATTATAAAATTCAAATTATTGACCTGTAGGGCTGTAAATGAACTGAGCTGTTTGCGAGCAGTTCGGTGTTCCGCTCGATAAAAGCTCATTTAAGCTCGTATATTGAAGCCCACTTAATAAACGAACCAAGTTCAAATATATTATAATATATTTAGTAAATAATTTATTTTCAATTTTTAATATTTAATTTTAATTTATAAATTGTATTTTTTAAATTTTTTTTAGACTCGTTTAGACTTACAAACAACCCATGAACATCAAGTGGCATACCGAATTCAACTTGAATTCAGTTCGATTATAAACGAATCAATTTTAAACTAGTTAAAGCTCGACTCGACTCAACTTGATTATACCTCTATTAATCTGTTAATATTTTGGAAGGAAATTGATACCATTAGACTATCCAATTTTTTACATTATTTAACAATTTTAACCCTATATATAATTAATATTTATATTCACATGTACTTTAATGAATTCAATCTTATCCAAATAGCATATAAATGTTTGATTCTGGGTCTCTTTCCTTGGTTATTTTTTTTCTTTTTTAACAATTGGGAGGTTAAAGATGAGTGAGATCGAATTCATCATTTCATCTTATAATATCTATCACCTGAGCCACTAAACTACAAAAGAAGGACTCACTAAAAAAAATGAGGAAAAAAGTGGGGAGTGGGTTTTCTTTCCTTGTTCAATGAGGAAAAAAGTGTTCCATTTTTGTGTGGGTTTGTACCCACTAATGCCACATTGTTTCAAATAAGAAAATTTTTATTTAGTTGGGTTGTATTATATCAAACAATTAAATTTATAATATATATATACATATTATATTTTCATTACTTAATTATAAATATTCAAAATACATATTATAAAATTAATAATTTAATGTAATAAGCAGGAATTTTCCTTCCAAATGCATTCTGGTAATTGTAGGTGTGCTATATTTTAGATAAGGCTTTTCATCATTTTTAGTAGAGAATTAGTGGACAAATAGGCCTGAAAATTAGTAATTAACAAGCCATAAGAACCTACCACTTGTGGTCTAGTGGTGAGGGTGGTGAGCCCATGACCATAGGTCATGGGTTCGATTCAAAAAGAGGTTAAAGTCAATCCGTCTAGGGCTGGCTTGATCCAGCCGCGGGATTGACTCTCTCTACAAATAGAGGGGGTCTGGTGCCCACCTCTGCGTTCAAAAAAAAAAAAAAAAAAGCCATAAGTGAGGCAAAACCCATAATGTAACTAAAAAAACAAGCCCATAAATGATCATCCTTCCACCCTTCCTCTATTTGTCATCTCCCATTGTCCTTCATCCTAGCTGAATGAGGATAGGGTTATCCTCACCCTCACCACTCCAATGATAGAGGGCAACCAATCCTGCCTTTAAATTTACCTCATTTGACCAACAAAGATAGATAGAGTTACTCGTATGCATGTCCTCATTGTTGCCAAAGTTGTTGATGTTTTACTTTTTATAAATTAAAATTATTTAGATGAGTTAAAATATTTACAAAATTGATCATCAAGTAAAATTATATTAAAATCATGATTTTAAAAGGTAAAATAAATAAAATTGTATTAAAATCAAGTGAAATTGTATTATTATGAAAGGAGTTTTTACAGTTTGAAGAAGAAAAAGTGCAAATTTCATTTTAATCTTTTTTTTTTTTTTAGAATATATGTTGATTGTTATCATCTTGAGAATACTGATGGTTGGTTAGCTGACTTATATTACTTGATCCGTCTATGTTGGGCTATCTTTAGCCCATAATTCTAAAATATACGGTTCAAAATATAATTTATACAGTAAATAGGGATTTTTTCAAAAATAAATAAAAAATATTTTCAAAAATATTGTTGACCTTTGTTTCTTACAAAAATACTATTTTCATTTTTTTTTTTCAAAAATGCAAGCTCCTTTTCTTTTCTGGTGAGTGACTCCTAGGGGTGTAATCGAGTCGAGTTGAGTTGACAAACTGTCAAGCTCGAGCTCGACTCGACTTTCAAACTCGAAGCTTGAGCTTGAGCTCGAGCTCGACTAGACTTTCAAACTTGAAGCTCGAGCTCGACTCAATCGAGCTCTTTTTTTAAAATTCGAGCTCGACTATATTAAATAATTCATATACTAGAGCTCGACTCGATTAATTAAATAAATTTTTTAAATTTGTAAAAATATATATTTTAAAATATTCAAACTCGACTCGAGTTCGAACTCGAACTCGACTCGACTCGATTCGAAAAGATATATTTATAATTATACTAAAATAAAAGGGTAAAATGGTAAATATACACAAGCTCGATTAGGCTCGCGAGTCTATCGAGTCACATATTTAGGAGTTCGAGCTCGAGTCGATAGCCTACTAGAGTAGCTCGAGCTCGAGCTCGACTCGACAATAATCGAGTCGATTTCGAGTTTTTTTTTAGTCAATCCCGAGTAGCTCGCGAGTCGGCTTGACTCGGTTACACCCCTAGCACCGAAAACTTAATTGTTATATCATGGACCTTGTCCATATTACAATATGGATTAGGGGTCATTACACGTGCGAAATAAAAAAAATGCGTGTCTTTTTTTTTCGAGTTAAATGTCATTTTTTTTTTGCGTAGATTCATTGATTTTCATCTGCATGTTCATTGAAGATCAAATGAACCTGTAGGTGAAGATCAAATGAACCTGTAGGTGAAGATCAATGAGCTTGTTGCAGGTTCAATGACCTTTATTTGTAGGTTCATTTAATCCTTAACGAACATGTAGGTGAAAATCAATGAAGCTACAACAGGTTCATTGACCGTCATTTGTATGTTCATTGACCTCCACTTGTAGACTCATTGACCTTTACCTGCAAATTCACTTTCAATATAATAACAAATGAATCTCCGATCAATAACACATGAACATCTACATTACAACTCATGAATCTATATGCACAAACTAATGTATCTGAAGTTATAACTTATAAAAAAAAAAAAAACAAACATACCAAAAATGCACACCCAAATTAATGAATTCCACCGATTGTTCCCTCCACATATTTCCTTTCTTTTACCCTCCAACAAAGACAAGTGCTTGTTTTTGTTTTTTTTTCTTCTTGGTTCTTGGTCTTGTTATTGTTTTTTTGCTTACCTCTTTGGTTATTGTTTCTTGATCTTAGTTCTTTTCAAATTTGATTTGAATGAGATAAAAAAAAAAAGCCAGAGATTGCAGCAATGGTGAGGAAAGAAAAAGAAGAAGAAGAAGAAGACGCAGTGAATGAGAATCGAAAATTAAAAATAGACAAATCTTCAAATTTGATTTGAATGAGATAAAAAAAAAAGAAGCTAGAGAGTGCAGGTAAGAAAAAAGAAGACGATGCCCAGAAGAAGAAAAAAACAGAGAAAAAAAAATGCGACACACGTGTAAAATCTAAAGAGGTACACGTAGCATCATGAACAGGAGTCCATGATATAATTTGCGCCAAAAAACTACCGAAAGTTTGGTTAATGATGATTTGGGTATTGGATCCATGTATAAAAATTAGGTTATTTTGAGTGGATTGTTGGCTATTGGGCATATCTTTGATTTAGTTATTTTTTTATTATTTCAGAAATTTTAGATTTGGATTTCAGGCTGCTCCATTTTTTTTTTGTATTGAGTATGTGTTTGGTTTGTTTTCTTTATTATTTTAGGGGTTGTTTGTTTCATGAAAAATAAGGGTGGGGATCGGAATCGGAATGAGTGATTTTGATTCCTAGTATTTGGTTCATTAAAATTTTGCATGGGAATGTAGTCCTCCATTAATGGAAATCACTCATTCCCCTTCTAGAGGTAAGTAATGATTTTTTATTCCCATGAAATCAAGTCAAATTAATTATAAATTAGTCAAAATTTTAAATATCGTTATATATTATTAAAATTTATGAAATATAATTTTTTTCAAATAATAAAATAAAATATATAAATTCATAATAATTATTATTTAATATATTTTTATATATAAAAAAGATTAATTCCGATTCCATAGTAAACCAAACACTTTATTAAAAATTTCATTCCATTTCCCATTCCCCTCCATTCCCATTCCAATTCCGATTTCGACTCTGATTCCGGAATATAAACCAAACGACCACTTAATTGTTATAGAGTTTTATTTTTTATGATTTTCATTTATGGTCAGAATAGCTCATATAAACAAGTCATAAAAAATTCAATCAAGATCATAATGAATATTTTTTTGGTAATAATGTATTTTTAATATAGCAATAAAATTTAAAACTAAAAATAAAAATAAATTCAGAATAATAGTAAAAATTAAAATTGGTGTACAATTAATTTTTTTATGATAAATTTGTGGTGTATTCAACTCAAATATGCAACCTATACAAATGTCAAAAAAAGGGATCGTTTTAAATCTGATTAATCTTGGAAACTATTTTAAAACAACCAAAACAATCAATTTTTTGACCAAAACAACCAATTTTTTAAACAAAAACAATCGTTGAAATAATCAAAACAACTATTACAAAACAATATCATAAAACATAAATCCGAAGCAAGAAAAAAAACTAAAAATAATCACTAAAACAATAAAAAAAACAATCATTGAAGTAACCAATTTTTTCAATTAAAACAACCGCTGAAACAACCAAAATAACAAAATATATATATATATAACAAACAATGCTTTAAATTGTTTTAACCAAAACAACCAAAATTTTCAACCAAACAACCGCCGAAATAACCTAAACAACAACTACAAAACAACCTCATAAAACATAAAGTTGAAGCAACAAAAAAACCAAAAACAGCTGCCAAAACAATCGCTGCACAACTACCTCATAAAATAGAAAAATGAAGCAACCAAAATAACAAAAAATATATAGAAATAATATTATTTTCACCCTCTTAATTTTGTACCCTAATTTTTATGAAAGTATAATAATATAAAAAATAAAATAGCTATGGAATAATAATAGTAATAATAAGAAGAAGAAAATGAACAAGAAAAAACATTGTACAAATGAAAAAAAAAGAAAAAAGTAAATAAAAATAAAAATAAATAAATAAATAAATAAAAAGAAAAAAAAGGAGAGAAAGAAAAAATAAATAAAAAAATAAAAATAAAAAAGAGGGGAAGGAAAAAGAAGTCTCCTGTTAAGGCTTATTATGGGGTTTTTAAAAGAAACAATCAGTGTTAAAGTACGTAAAATTGAAAAAAAAAGTAAACTTGAAAAATAAAACAGCACACTTGAAAAGAAAAAAACTGACAGTAAACATAAAAATTTTTTGGTAAAACTTGGTGCTCTGTGTAATTATTCCTAATAATTTTACCCTAACCCATGAGTTCATTTTTCTTAAAAAGAATATTTTCTACATATTCTTTTTTATATTTTTTTATGCATTTTACACATTGCACCCAATATTTATATTTGTTTTACATGTTAATCCAATAAAAATATATTTTATTTTTCAACAATTTTATAAATAAATAATAAATTAATAATTTGTTAATAATTATAAGATAAATTGATTGTTAAAAAGAATATATAATTTTAGTTTAATATTATTAATGTTGGATTATGTTTATTTTTAAGTTTATTAAATAATATTTTTATTACATTTTAGTTTTGTTTATATAATAAAAATCTATTATTTTTAGGTGAAGTAAAAAATAAAAGATTGGCAGTCCCTCCTTGCTCTCTCTTTTAATGGTGGAAATTAACTACTTCAACTAGTTAAAAAAATGTAACATTTTTTAACGTTGGGTTAGAGGGTCAACCATGCGGCAGTTTGGATAAATGTCGCATGGTTAGAGATGCTCTTACAAGAAAGTATCATAAACGCCAAATATATGTATTTTTTTTATGTTATAGGATTAGATAAGTGCATTTTCAGCCAAATAAAATTTAAAAAATGTTATAGAATATAATAAAAGCCGAAAGGTAAAACATATCAAAGTGATGAAATTTAGGGGTAAAAGTGCATATTCAACCAATTTAAATTGAATTGGTAGTGTTGTAGTAGCTCAAAATTAAATAATATTTCAATTCAAAAAAGTTAAATAATGTTTATTACCAACTTAGGAATCAATCAGCAAAACCATAGCCAACTTTGAATATTATGGCCATGCACACATGCATGTGCAAATGTTTAAGCATTAGCAACTCATTATCATCACCAACATTAGGGAAATTTCTCAAACAAGAAGCTAGCTGCTATGAGGATTTTTGCATTATAAACATTTGGTTTCTTTTTTCTTTAATTTTTTTAATTTAACTATAAAAATGATTGATGATAATTATGAATTTATATCAAAGCTCAAAACAGAGAATCAAGTCCATTAACCAAAGATTAAAAAATCTCAGAAGTGAGAATAACTTTATAAAACATTATCTATCTACATAGGTATAGGTATACATTGGTGAGATTAGATCGAGCTCTTGCAACAGTGTAATGGAGAATCATGTAAGAAAATGCTATAATTATTCATGAAGCTTTTTGGGATCTGATCATCGACCTTTGATTAAACACTTACACAAAATAGACCAAAAAAAAGAAATCAAAGCTTCAAATATGAAATCAAATGGGCACGATCCAGAAGAAGATTGTAAATCAATTATTCAGCATGAATGGGAAAGCAGAACAAATGAAATCCCCCTAACATGCCAATTATATAAAAGTTACATTATTTTGCTCAGGCTCTGATGCGATGGAGCAAAGACAAATTTGGGAATTCGTACTCCAAAATCAAAGAACTAAAACATCAAATCTCAAAGTGTCATAAAATACCGTACAACGTAAAAGCGAGAGAGGAAGAGATAGAAGCTAAAAAATAGCTTTATAAACTTTGGGCAAGGGAGGAACTTCATTAGCAGTAGTGATCACGTTTGCAAGGGCTTAAAAAGGTGATAAGAACTCAAAATATTTCCATATGACAACAATTCAGTGCAGGCAAAGAAATTTGTTAGAGTAAATCAAGCAAGAAGATGGTGAATGGCTAATAGATGAAAACCAAATTAAAAAAGCTATATAAGATTAGTTTTGTAAACTTTACAAGGCTAAACCAAGCTATGTACATGAAGATGTATTAGGAAGCATGCCTAGAATTGTCTCTGACCAAATAAATAATGAACTCCTAGCTCTAACATAGGAAGATGAGATTAGATTTTTAGTCTTCAATTTAGGGAAACTAAAGGCCCCAGGCCCTGATGGATTTCCTGGCATTTTCTTCCAAAAAAATTGAGAGATGGTTAAAGCAGACGTAATTCATATAGTTAAAATGTTATATGAATCAGGGCAAGTGGATTCTAGATTAAAGAAAACTCGTCCGGTGCTCATCCCTAAAGTCAAAAACCAAAAATGATGTATGACTTTCGTCCAATCAGCTGCTGCAACTTCATTTACAAGGTTATTTCCAAACCATAACAGATAGACTCAAAAATGGATGAATAAACTCATCACTCCCTTTCAAACTGCATTTGTCCCACAAAAGGATTTAAGAAAACATCATAATCACTCATGAGGCAATCCACTCTCTGAATAGTAAAAAAAAAAAGAGGAGGAAAATGTCACCTGGCAATCAAGCTTGATATGGAAAAAGCCTTTGATAGACTCAATTGGGACTTTCTCTCAGTAGTCCTAAAGATGTTAGGCTTTGATCATAAATGGATTAATATGGTGATGACATGTGTTACTACTATTGAATATTCAATTGCATTGAATGGCGATACACTCAAAAGCTTCATAGCAAGTTGAGGTCTTAGACAAGGTAACCCCTTATCCCCTTATCTTTTTATTCTAATAGCTAATGTCTTATTAAGACTTTTCATTAAACAAGTGAATAGAGATTACCTCAAAGGGTATAAAATCATGAGAAGAAGTGCCACTCTCAGCCATATATAATTTGCGGATGATACACTCCTATTTGGAAGAGCTAATGAAGTCGATGCTCATATCATAAAATAGGTTCTAAACATTTACTTTATTTCCTTTGAATAAAAAATCAATTTCCATAAATCTGGTATCTTCTTTAGTGCTAATACCTATGTATAACTCAAACAAAGCATATAAAAAATTCTCCAAATTGAAGAAATAAAAGCCTTGTCAAAATATCTTGGAGTGCCGACTGAATGGGGTGAATAAAAAACGTAACAATATAAAATGAGAAAGTCGTGGAAAAAGTTTAAAAATAGAAGATAAAATTTATGTCCTAAGCTGGCAAAGATGTTTTGATCAAAGCTGTGCTTCAAGCAGTCCTCATTTACATTATGTCTATTTTTAAAATCTCGCAAGCTGTGATCAAACGCTTAGAGTAGATGATTAGAAACTTTTGGTGGGCACATGACACAAGAACAAGAAAGATATATTGGGTTGCCTGGCAAAATCTCACAAAAAAACTTGCAGGAGGACTAGGATTCAAAGAACTGCATCCTTTCAACATAGGCCTCCCAGCTGAATAGAGTTAGTGTTTGATGACCAATGGTAGAAGGCCTTGGCAATCGACTTTCTTTAATTGCAATCACATGCTAGCAAATTCAGAAATATTGCTATAATGAAATCTTTCAAAGGCAAACATATGACCCACAAATGACTTTGGCAAAAATCAACTCTCATCGGTAGGAACTCATGGAGCAATAAGGAGGGTCAACCTCTCAACATCAGATGCAATCCTACATTCATAATCTTAGATGGGAGATACCACGCCAAGGGCAAATCAAAATAAATTGTGATGCAACCTTCAAAAAATCTGGCAATGAAGCTCAAATAGCTTTCATAAGCAAAAACAACAAAATCAGGATTCTTTCCCGTTTGGTCTGATTATCAATGATTTTATTTCTCTTGTTAACGAGATCTCTATGTGCACGGTCTCTTTTTGTTTCCGATCAGCGAATCAGCCGGCACACATTTTAGCTAGGTCTGCTGTTTCTTTGTCTGATCCTAGTGAGTGGAAAGATGTTCCCCTCACTTTTTATCTGATGTAATCTCTGCTGATTTATGATATTCCTATTTGGCTTCAAAAAAAAGCAAAAACAACAAAAGAGATATTCTTCATGCTCATGTCTAAAAATTTCAATGTCGATATGCTTTAGTAGCTGGAAGCATAAAACAACTGCATTAAGGGAAGCCACCAAGTATACAACTATCCATAACTTCCAAAATGTTTTGATTGAATTATATTAAAAAAACAACAATATAGGAAATCGAAAAAGACATTAACTCAACATCTTATAGAGGAAATTCAAGTTATCGGAGACTTTAGGAGTATAGCCATTATGAGATTCAGATACATTAAAAGAGAGCATAATCAAGTTGCTAACTGGCTCTCAAAGAACAATTTCTTATTTTGTAATGGATGTATTTGAGGAAATATTCCTCAACAACTAAAAAGACTAATCCAAATGGATATTATATATAATGTTCCTTCTAATGAATGAAATATCCATTATGCACAAAAAATAAAAAAAAAAAGATTATTTTTAACATTATAAACAAGTTAAACTGCTCATAAGCCATAAATTTATATGCACTTATATTAAATTTAATTTTTATTAGTTTTTATATAAAAACATAAAAAATAATTAAAAATTTAGTCATTAATATTTTATAAAAAAATAAAATGTAAATATTCAAAATGACTACCATCATTTATCAATATATAATGATCGATAAAAAATTGCTACTTCTCTTAATATGAATGAGAGCTTATTACCTTTATAATGAGCCATAAAGAAATGATTATTCTTAAAACTATTAAAGGAGTCAAACTGTTTAAAAATTATTTAAAATTTGGTGCAATAAAAACTCATTTCAAGTTTGAAAATTGCTTAATAAATGAGTCATATTCAAGCTATATACAACTTGAATTGTGAAGCTCATAACAACTTCAAATAAAAATTAATGAGCTAATTCGTAATCTTAACCTATTATTTGTTATATAATATATAAGTTGTGTATTTGGTAATTAGTGGAATTAAAAACCCGCAACTGCTTGGCCACCACGATCATGGTGGAGTTTCGGTTCGAGATCTCATGTCCTCATTATTGTTTTCCTCCCCTTGAATGTAACACCAAAAAGAAAAAAGAATTAAAAGATAAAATAATTTTTTTCAATACAAATCCAGTTATTATATACTATTTAATTTTCTTTGCAAATCACTTTTAACAGCCAAAGGTGTAAATTGGACCCTCACGTTTTACTCTAATTTTACATTAGACCCTTTCATTTTATTGAGTTAAATTGAAACTTCTACTTTATAAATTTAGACCATATTGGACCTTTGGTGAGTACAATTAAGTCCTATAACTTTTTTTTAATATAATTAAGTTCTATGGATTAATAAAAAATTAATTTCAATGGTTACTAATAAATAAAATTAATATATATATATAATATTTTTAAAATTTTTCTTAAATTTTAAAAATTTTACAATCAAATGATATAAAATTCAAAAAAATTTTTTTTTATTCATTAATATAAATAGTAAATTGATAATTGACCTAAAACTTGATTTTAACAGTTGAATACAAAAACTTTATTCATCAATTATTGTGTAGGTTTAAAAATTGTTGTGTAGACTTAAAAATTTAAACTAATGAATAAAATTTAAAAAAATTTATTCAACCATTGAAATTAAATTTTAGGTCAATTATCAATTTGCTATTTACACTAACAAATAAATTTGGTCATTTTTTGAAATTTATATAACTTAATTTTAAAATTTTTTAAAAATTATAGAAAAATTTTAAAAAAATTATTTTTGTGATAAATAAATTATAAAATTAAATTTCTGAGATATGCAGTGTTAATAATTATTTTATTAATGATGATGTTGATATTATGACATTATTATTAGTTTGAAATAAAAACTTTATTTTATGGTTATATACGTTATTTAATATTATTATTATTATTTCGGAATTTATTTGTGTTAATAAATATTGGATTATTTAATTGATTATTATTTAGTTGAGTAATTTATTAAATTAAATTAATTGTGAATATATATATATATATATATACACACACTTTGTGGTCGAGATTTAAAGAAGTTAGTTTTTTTTTTAAATAATAAAATCTTTGTCCTTTTCTACTTTTTGAAAAAAAAAATCTTAGATATTTATTTTTCTTTCTTCCTTGGTCTATGTTTTTGGGCGGTGGAGCATGTTTTTCTTCTCTACTCTATACCAAGCTCAAGTCACTAAAACTCATTTCATTTCTTCACAATTTTCTCCTAATAAATTCATTTTCTCAAAACAAAAACACTTCATGATTAGCAAGCAAGATTTCAGAATTATTCCTAACAAGTTATGAGAGGATTAGCTCAATCTATTTCTAATTCAAGAAGAAAGAAGCTGTAGAAGTAAGAGGGATCAAGGATTGTACGTTTTGAAGAGAAATTTGAGTTAAGTTATACAAGCTAGAGGTATATGAAATCTCATACTAAAAGCTGATATCAAGGGGAGAACTATGGAGTAATCAAGATTCTCTCGCAATCAAAATTTGAGCAAGTAAATTTTCTAAACAGTAAACTGATTATAAGTTGAAAGTTAGATGATTTAAAAGTGGTTCATAGATGGATTTTGAGTTCAACATGAGCTAAACTCATGATTATTTAAGTTAAGAATTTAAGGAAGTATTGATTCTATAGCCATGAATAAGTAATGAATTGGTTAGAAACTTGGATGTATGTTGTATTAAAGTTGATTTTAGAATATGGGTATGAATTCAAATTGGGTAAAATTTGTAGATTTTCATGTTTGGAATTAAGAAATAAATTTTTTATTTTGTAAGCTTGAGAATCATAGAATTTGCAGTAGTGTGGAGCAATATAGAAAGGTGGAAACTTTGTTAGGTTTACAAGCTGAAAATCGGGACTGTTTTCCCTGAATTTTCTAGCTTCAGTATTTTGATCATATCTTAGCATATAAAACTTCAAATTAGGTATAGTTAGATTTTAAATAAACTTTGAAGAGTAATCTATAAATTTTTAGTTTTGAGTTAGAGCTAATTTAGCCTGTATGAAGGCAAAACGAAACCATACTTTTTAATGCTCAATCTGTCAGAGAAATTGAGCTGATTGTGATTCGAGCTTTATAAATTTCTTCATGGTCATAAAATTGAAGTGAACTTTTTACGGCATATACTAGACATATATACCTTACACTTTTAAAATTTGAGCTTCAAATTCAATTTCTATAATTTCTAACAAATTTTCTAAGTTACCCATGAAATCTGCCATAATAGGGCAAGAGAGAATTATGTTTTGTGCATGAGATGAGTTTGATTTTTATTTGTTTTAAGTGGGTCAAAAATCATTTTCTTTTCTTAATTTAATTTGTATTCATAAAGCTCTCAAGAAATATATTTCTTGAATGTTCATGACTATATATTAGGTTTTGGATGAACATATCTTTGACAAAGAACAACCTGAATTCTTTGTTGGAATTTTTCTTGATATTAGTCTTGCTTTGTTAAGTTTAATTTTCTGTAAAAAATTTTCAAGGACATTTGGTTCACCATTTGTCATGTTTT
>CATIWK010293355.1:0-12823 GCA_949634005.1 Mallotus japonicus
CAAAAGGTATATAAGGGACTCAGGTTCAAATTTTTCCATTCTCGTTTCAATAAAAAAATCAAATGCTATCATAAAGTCAAGCAATCTTGATTCAATAAAGGGCTGCACTATTACTTCTCGTTAATGAATAATATTCATAAATTTTGTTACCATTAAAAAGCATACACACAGTAAATACGATGGATATAATATTTGCTATGACTAATCAATGGGGAAAAATTTAATTTCCATTCTGGAGATAGATATTTGAAAGAAAAAGTCAAAAATATCTAATGATATATACAGATTTTAATAAGTAATTATTTCCAATTTGGAGGTAGATATTTTCGTCTATAAAAGAAAAGAAAATCAAATATACTGAATAAATATTTTTTGGCCTTATATTCAAAGGGAGAGGGAAGAACAACAACCAAGGTACGGATCTCTTGAATAAATGTTTTCTTCAAACATAAAATAATTGACTTTTAACTATATGTTAGCTACTATAAAGTAAATTAAACTTAAATAATTTGCTTGGAAAATGATAATGACCCTCCCTCAAATTTATTTTTTCTTTTCTCAAGTTCATTATTAAAGAAATAACATCTCAAACATATTCATCATTTACAATAAAATTATAAAATGCAAAATTACTATATAATATTGATAATCAATCGATTAATTGATAAAAACTACTCTCACATAAATGATGTTTGAAATTCGAGTTATGATATATGTAAAAAAATTATATTAGTTGTAAAATTTTTGTTGCATTGTGGTCCTATCTAGATAGAATTAATTTAGTTAGAGTACAGTACAGTATACCCTAAATACCAAAAATCTAGAGAAAAAAATTTTTTTGACACAAATAATCAATGCTAAATATAATTACTTATATATTCTTTAATATATTAGATAAAAAATAAAAAAAAAATCTTTGAAAATTTTAGCAAAATATTCTTATTTCCTAAATTTTATTTACAATTTTGTCAAAATTTTTGTTAATATGTACTACCATAAATAAAATATATAATAATACCATATATGATACCCCATATTCATAATCCTCCAAATAAAGGAAAAGAAGAAGTATACTCAACAAGGAAATATGCTTAATAAGGAAGATGCTCAAATACGAAAACTTCCATATCCTAAAGAGACAAGAATCCCCAATTAAGGAGGATTCCAAGTATCATCAGGTTTGAGTATTCATTCCCTATATATACCCCTCTCACATCTCTCATTCTATTCATTCTAATACAGTCTCTCATATATTAACAGCACTCTTTATCTCTCTAAAATATAATCTCTCTCTATCCTCTCTAACTTAAGCATCAAAGTGTTTGTGGGGATCTTCCCCACTTCTCACCTTGTCTCTGTTGATTGTTTGCTTACTGGATTTAGAGATTCCTGGAAACAAGTTATGAAGTGGCGCCGTCTGTGGGAATCATTCTCCCAATAAACCTCATGGAAGCCATAAATTCAATTCATATACCAGGATTTTCTTTGCCGTAATCATTGTCTCTTTAGTTAACATCAAAATTGCAAATATGTTTTTACATAATGTGAAAATATGGTCAACAGGATACGAAAAGTGTGACTTGCTCTTACTTTGCTCAAGATGATCAAAGGTTTAATCTCTTCAAAGGTGGGCATAGTAATAAGACTTGATCCACGGGATTCTTTAGTCCATGGGTTAATTACAAACAGACATCAATCACCTTTTATCCATTGCCATAGTTCTTCAAAAAACACGATGCTAATTTTCGCCAGATTATTCTTAACCGAGCATTACCAACACTCAGATAATTTTCTTCGATGACATTCTCACCACGTTGGACAAAAGGTGAACACGACGGAATCATATACTGAAATCGTTGCACTATAATCATCACGAAAATTGGCCAAAGAACAAATTTTATTGGAACGAGCACCGAGTCTGTTCTTCTTTAGCTTGTGGGATTTCTCGAAGTACCAAAGTTTGATGATCGAACAAGTTGAACATATGTTATTAAGCAATGGCCCATTCCAAATTTAAGGAGCTGAGTGTAACAACGAATTGAAAAAAAAAAAAAAAATCAGTCAATTCATCTTACCAAAGCAGCGAAGGTAAATGGAACTTTCGACATCGGTTTGTCCTTAGAGGCTTTTGAATTTAAAGCTTGTATAGCAGCAACAATATATTTAATTCCAACAACAACAAAGTTGTCAGTACAAGATACAATTATCAAGGCCAGATCTCATTCTCAATGTCTGAGTTGAAAAAAAAGGAAGGATAGGTTGAGAAAACAGACGAAGACAGCAGAAAGAAAACCTTTAACAAGAATGGTTCTTGGGCAAGTTCCGAGCTACTGAAGCTTGATAACCAAAATCTAGGTTATACTTTCAGCTTTGCTATCCTAAATCGCCTGATTTGGAAGATAAAATCCTAATGTTAATTGACAGATCAAATCGCTTCTTTCCAACATTATATCCACCTAAATCATTAGAGAAAGATTCATGCGAAACTGCTATGTCAAGCCAAACTTTAAACAGCTCGTCGTTGGCTGCAACAACATTCAAGAGCAATTCTGTCATCACCAATCATCGTCGAAGTCCATTTCATCGAGCATTAATGATGGAGCGCCAAGTATTAGGTACACGAGCATTAAATATTGGACACCGACTTCATAGGCACTCGAAATCCGAGCAATGAGCAATTATGGAGAGTCAGACATAAGCTTCATGAACATCCACCGAAATACTGAGCAATGAATCCTTAATTGACCACCCGGAGCCATTGTTGTGCAGAGTCCGATAGTCAGACAATTTGCATAGAGAGCACTAGGCAGACGACCATCCTTACAAGTGTGTGTAGCTGAAAATTAACCTAACCTGAAGCAATACCGAACTAATGACGAGCACCGCTGAGCACAGAACATCCACTTCATGAGAAATCGTCGAGCTCCGAGCATCGAATTCCTTGAAATCATCAAGTTGACTTATTAGCATGAACAAATCTTGAAACCTTCCTCTTTGGAACATAGGATCATATCAGCATCCGAACAACCCCAGTATCATATGCCTGTAAGTATGTCAAACCTGCAAAATCCATGGTGTAGCGAGTATAAACGAAGAAATAGGTTATGTCCATTTTGCAAATTGATAAAAAACAACAGAGAAATAAATTACGACCGAGTATATCAGGTTTGAAAAAATGAGTGACAGTGTGGAGTTGACAAAAAGACAACAAAGGCATCACAAACTTGCTCAAACGATCTTAATAACAACAATAATAGCATATATTGAAGAATTTTTACTGAAATCGAATATTGAAGTTGTCGAAGATACAAGCAAAAAAAAAGGCTGGATAATGATAGTTCCATTAGTAGAATGATCAAGATCTAAACTCCGAGTACCAAACTTGTTGATTGTCAAATAATTCAGCTCCGAGCATCGAAATACAAATTCAGAAATAAAAATGGAAGGGTTTCATCGGCCTTTAATTAAAAGCGTGGAGCATCAAGACCATGTCAAGGTGGTATAAATTGGAACCACGTCTGGTACAAGATTTCATGCAATAAAGTTATCTTATGCGCACGAGCAGCGAAGGACAACACCTTCAAATTACTAATTGGCAACATCCAAACAAAAAATGAACATAAATATTCGTTGACTCAAAAGCGGGACAAGAGCACATAATAGATATGTTTTCTCTTCTCAATTATTTATAATTTTCATAAAATATTGATGATGAAAGCACATTCATACCTCTACTTAGAGATGCACGCGATGGAGATAAGTTTTTTTTTTAATATTTACTTTATTAGAGTAACTATGACTCATTGCGTGGACTTATTCATATATTTACATGCACACTTATAACAATAAAGATACATGATTATTATAGCTCCGTGCATGAAGTTTGAATAAAATGCACCACTCACATTGATATATTTTTGTGAATGCATCAAAGACTAACAAATAAATTGCTAAGGGAGATCAAATGATCCCAAAAATTCCCTATTTTATATGTGGTAACAGCAATAATGCTTGGAATAAAACAATATTGATAATGTTCAACTTTGGAATCAAGCAACACTTTGGCAAGACTCGACACAGACAGTTGTTAGAAATCTTGAACGAGCAACACTGATGCATTCAATAAAGTCTCAGGTCATTTCATAACACCGAGCATCAAAGACCAGCAACTGAACCTGGCCCCTCAGGGCATTTCATAACATTGAGGCTCAGAAACTCGGGTCTTTCATAACACCGAGCATCATTAAAGAACTTCAGACGTATCTTAACACCGAGCATCAACTTCAACAAATCACTATATCTGAGTTTTTCTAATCCAGTAAAGGAGATCATGTGTCACTCTACCCATCAACTATCTGATCAGTTTGTCAGCAACGGTCGTCGTTCGGTTAACACTTCATCAGAATCTCGGACATAAATATCTGAATAGACTTTCGGGTGGGGGTTGTGGGTGGGGTGGGGTGGTGGGTACTCTTGATACTCCATATTCATAATCCTTCAAATAAAGGAAAAGAGGAAGTATATTCAGCAAGGAAATATGCTTAATAAGGATGAAGCTCAAATAGGAAGAGGACTTCCATATCCTAAAGAGATAAGAATCCCCAATCAAGGAGGATTCCAAGTATCATCAGGTTTGAGTATTCATTTCATATATATACCCCTCTCGCATCTCTCATTCTATTCATTCTAATACATTCTCTCATATATTCACGGCACTCTTTATCTCTCTAAAATATAATATCTCTCTACCCTCTTTAACTTAGGCATCAGAGGCTTTGTGGGGATTTTCCCCACTTCTCACCTTGTCCTTGTTGATTGCTTACTTGCAAGATTCATAGATTTCCGAAAACAAGTTATCAATAAATAAATAAAATAATACTCAAATATGTTGAATTTTATAGTCAATAATAAATTTTGCATGAAGATATGCATGCATGCTTCCTATTATGTTGAATTTTATAGTCAATAATATATTTTGCATGAAGATATGCATGCATGCTTCCTATTTTGATTTTTATAATTGGCAAAAAAAATTTTATTCCTAAAACATAAAACGAGAAGTTTTATTCCTAAAAAAACAAAATATTCCAATATATATATATACACAAATTACTACCATTTACATTTGTCAAAGCATAAGACAAAACGATGACGTTGTATTTAAGAAAAATGATGAAGTTGTGGTCCATATATAATATATACCGCCAAAATGTATATTTGAGAAAAGTAAATATCACATATGAAATAAAAAGTTTGTCTTGTTTTTACATTTTTTTCTCAAATTTTATTCAAAATTTTAATGTTAAAAAAACAAAATAAATTTAATGTTCAATTATAAAGCAACATAATCAAAAGATAGAAATTTCTTTATAGTTTACTAATATATTTTCAATTGCACACTGTCACCAAAACAATCTTTGAGTTATGGATATGCTTTACCTCCTTATCCAAGTATTCCCCCGCCTTTCTCATATTACTCAACGTGGATACTGTTGGAAAGGTCCTTTGGATACTCATACTCTGTTTAGAGCATTGGAGTAAATGAAGCAGCATGGATACCACTAGAGGGTTTTCATTGGAGTAAATGAAGCAGCTTTTGACATGGTCCTCTTTTAGTATTTCCTCGCCTTTCTCGTATTACTTGGCATGGATACCACTAGAGGGTTTACATTACTACTCTTACTCATTTTTTAGCATTGGAGTATATTAGAAATGCCTTTTGGTGCTTGCTCTTATTTTGATTCTCCTTTTAGTATTCCCCCGCCTTTCTTGTATTACGCAACGTAGATACCATCAAGGGATTTTGTACTCTTACTCAATTTGAGCATTGGAGTAGATTGAATGCACATTCATTATTCAAAAGATTGAATTGATACTTTCAAATCCAAGCAATTTATGCTTTAGATCCACAGATTTTGTTTTCATATATTCTTCCCCTCATTCGGGTGCAAAGCTAGCATTAGATTGATTAGAGTTTAGAAACTCTCAGCATAAAGTTGTCAACTAGACATCCAAACTTTACGAGGCTAATAAAAGAAAGCTGTTAAGATCAAAGTTCATGAGATAAGTTTTTACATATGATCTCATGAAATGGATGAATTTACTTTTAATTTGTGAATTTTATTGAGGATGTACTTTATTGCAGAAATCAAAAGGATAGAGTTGTGTTACTTCCTTTGAGCATTTGTCGAGATATTTGTTGCATGGGGTGATAGGTACTTGCCTTCTTGCCTGATCTTTTTTGTTCTACTGATTCTTTCTCCTTCTTCATTCCTTTTTATTTTTCCCTGCATAAAATACTATAAGTTAGTTGAGTCTATTTGCAGATAAAATTTTTTTGTCAGAATGCAACTCTCTTATTTTTACACTCTTCCCTTTTTTATTGTGTTAATGATGTCTTAGATCGTAGGTGTCATGATACTTCGCCTTTGTGGTTGTGGACTAAGGTTGAGTTTGTCTTTATATAATTTCCATTGATGCTGTGACAAAGGGCTTCATTGCTCTTGTTGACATCCCCTGCAAAAAAAAGGTTTAGGAGTTAGCGGCCTTATTCTATGATCAGAGAAGTTTCAGAGTGCATTCATCTCAAGTTTTGAGTGCATTCTTCCCTTTTAGGGCTAACACTTGTATCACTGGTATGCTGGACCTTCTCGTCACTGCACTCCGTACCCTGTATAGGTTTTGATGTTGTGGAGTTCTATTCTGACTAGTTAGGAGTTGAGAGAGGCTCTCCATGGATTTGATGCTTTATCTTTGCTTGAGCAATCTTGCAGCTGTCAGAAGTACATTCAGGAGTACCTCTTAGAGCAAATCTTTGTTAATCTATCTGAGGTATATTCTTCATCACTTTTCTTTTATTACTCCTTAAGTTATTGACTGTCTTTTGCTTTTACAGTTTATGGGAGTAGACTCACCTCTTGCTAAGTCTCCAAGTGATATTCCAGATGATGCTCCAGATAAGGCTTTGAAAATGAATGTTGAATCTAAGAAATCTAAGCCTCTTATCCATCCTCCTGAGATTATCCAAGATGAGGCTTTTACAAGTATCACTGTTAGTGATATCTCCCCATTAGATAGGCCCATTAAGCATCATATTCATCTTGATAGCGTCACTCCTCTTATTTTCACTCCTTCAGATTATGACTACTTTCCTGCACTTTAAAACACTAATTTTGAGTGCTAGTAACAGAGTATTTATGCAACCTTGCCCTGTCTCAAAATCTTTTACCGTGAAAAGCAAGTATTTCACAACAAATGTATGCAAGTGTATGAATGCTATGTATGATATGCATGATCCTAACAGGTCTTATCGAGATGCTTCACCAACAACTTACAAATTTGAGCATTGGATGCTTTGATGTTGATACTTCTGGTGCTAGAGCTTCTAATACAGTTCCTTTGATAGATGGTCGGCTGGCTGATGAAGTCCATGGCCTGATGATTGTGCCATATTGATGAATGTTATCTATTGCTTGTAGTTTACTTTTTTCTACCCCTAAAACTCTTTTGCTGACTCTTACACTTCAGTGTTTCATTTTCAATCTTTGAATGCAGACTCACTGTTTTGCCCAAATTGCCCCTAGAGCTATATTTTGCCCCCCGATTTCTGATAATTTCCTTCCATAGAGATGGTGACACTAAGATCATCACTATTCTTGGAGAATGGAGCCAAACTCATGCCTCTTATTCTGACTGGATTTATCCACACCTTTCTGGCAAACTTCTTGTTTCTTCATGTATGCAACCAAAATCTTTTATTTATTTTTCTTCTCTTTCTTCTTTTTCCCTCATGCCTTTATTTTTGCCTAAGTTGCCCTTCTAGGTTTTTAACTTAGCAGGCTTACCCTAACTTTTGCCTAAGCCGCCCTTATAGGTTTTTAACTTAGCGGGCTGATTTTTTTTCTCTTTTTTTTTTTTAGATTTGGTTGTTGAAGAAACTCAGCTTGTTTATTGCTTTTGTCGATCTTTTTTCTTACTAACCCCATCAGTTGAATCTCGTGTATTTGAAGATACGAAGGAGTGAACTGACTGAAGATAGTTCTTGATATTGAAATCAACTGGACTTGCTATTAGTAGAGTTGAAAAAGGTGAGGAATCTGTAACTTCAAAGAACTCTTGAGCATAATATGAGGCTTGATGCTAATGCAATGACCGATGATAGTTACAATGAGCAATGTAAGTTATTGAGCCACCTAAATTCTCTAGGTACAAGAGGACACTAGACTTAACAAAATGAATCACAAAGGGGTGACAAGAAAACAAAACAAAAATAGTGATCTCATAGCTCTGATTTCCTTAGCTTACATCATGTTTTGTTTTTCCACTCAGATACTTATGCAATATGATACAGATGAATATGCAATATTTGAACAAAAATTTTAAATTCAACTTTACTCATTCAGTAGGGCCAAAATGAGAACATTCATTACATCACATGATACAACTTCTGTCATTAATTAGTCCATTTGAACTTTCTAACTAAAAGTTTTTTTTCTCACTTTTATTAACCTTTCAAGTTTTCTAGTCAGCGAATCTTTATTTTTCTTTATTTTTTCTCTCTTTTCTATCAAATCTCCTTAGAAGTTATATCATGTGATATAGGAATGTTCTTTGAATTTTCATTTGTGCCCATGCTGGATTAATCTAGTTGAATTAAATTCTTGTCAAACGTGCAGATCAATATCATAATGAATAGTGTCATCAGGATGCAAATTACACAAGTTAACCAAATCAGAATTCATATCATTGATCACTAAAATAAAAGTTCTTGAGAAATTGAAATGTTATCTAAAGAAAGCATTAACAAGACTATTTGGAATTCTAGATGCTAGGGATGCTAGATCTCATGGTGGCTCTCCTTCAGGTGGCAGACATAGCAGCTATTCTTACATTTCCTTAGTGACTTCCTCGATCACCTCTTCCTCAGTCTCCCTTTATGGATTACTAGGAGCTACGAGCTTTTTAGTCTACTTTGAGTCCCCAGGAGATTTCTCAATGGGCTTCCCACTTAGATTTATAAAGGAATTTAGCACTTCCTCTTCGCTAATTCCTGAATTGATCATCATTGTATTGTAATTTGGGAATGGATTATTTTTGGTGCTTGGATTTTCTGGGTCTATGATTTTTTCAGCATCTATGAGGTCTTGAATTTCATGTTTAAGGTGGATACAGGTGTCTGTGGGATGTCCAATGGCTTGGTGGAAGTTGCAGTAGCTATTTGGGTCATAGCTTGGGCTATTTGGGTTTGGTGCTCTAGAATAGGTTATAGGTTAAAGTAAGCCCTTTTGCACTAAGCGGTCTAAGACTTTTGACAAAGGTTGGTTAAAGTTCGAGAATCTCCTTGTCTGTTGTACTGCATGGATATTTGTAACTCGGTTAATATTTTCTTATTGCGTGCCCCCAATTTGGTAATTCTTCCCTCCTGTACTTCTTGTGTTCTTCTTCTTTTCATTCTCGATCTCCTCAGCTTGCAAACCATTATCATACAAATCCATAAAAGTCTTGGGATTCATCAGTTGTAGCCTTTCAACCAAGTTAGGTGAAACATTTCGCACAATCATCCTTACCTAATCTTTCTCAGCCAACTTATTCTTCATCAACCCTGCCTTGTTCATGAACCTTATTAAGAAATCTGAAAAAGATTCATTTGGTTTTTGCTTAGTTAGATCTAGGCCTTTGATAGACACGTCGAGCTTGGTATTATACTCATACAGCTTTAGGAAAGTTGTGCACAATTCTTTCCAATCAGCTCGAATTGACTTTTCCAGCCCATAATACTAATTCACGGCCATGCCTTCTAGAGATAACACAAACAACTTTGTAATAATCGACAAAGAGGCTTTAGTAGTGCTCATAGCAGTTGTATATTGGCTAAGGTGTATCCTCGGATCTTTAGAACCATTAAACTTCTGTAGTTGAGGCATTTTGAACTTGTCAAGCAATTTGTTACCTTCCATGCATAGTATGTCATCAAAGTCAAATGAGTAGCCTATGCCTTGCTCTCTCATCAGCTCTTCCATCTTAGACATCTTCTGATTCAGTGCTTGCATCTACTTGGACTCGAGGTCTTAAACCAACTCAAGTGATTCTTTCTTGGCTTTCTCTACCATGTAGTTTTCCATATCCTTAAACTTTATTCCCACATCAGGCACATTCCTAGCAGCATTTAATGGTTGACCTCCATCATTGTCATTGTTTGTAGGTGGTGCATCCATAACAGGTGGAGTAGCGATAGCAGGTGGAACAACAGCACGTGGTGGCATTAACCCAGCCAAAGCTTGTCTCAGTTCATTTTGTATCATGGCCCTCATGTCATCCATCAATGCTGACTTAATGTCCTCTAAGGTCCAGTTTCCTCTTTATTTTCATTCCATCTCTTCTGTTTGCCTAGTTGGTATTGGTGTTAGTGGTTCTAGGTAGAGTGGATTGATAGGACTCTTCTCTAATCTGCTAATTATCTCTTTTGCTATTGACTGCAGACTTCAAGTGGTTCTCTCCAATCTTCCACCTTTTCATTTTCAAACATTGGATGACCCGAATGAATCTTTGATGGCTGCAATAAAAGGTGTTAGTATGATTCATGAACTACATATGATGCATGTATGCATGATGCACGTGCTATGCAACAAGTAGCAAGTAACAAGTCAAGTCAAGTGTATAACATACATCCTTCCAACCTTATTTCTCCCACACACGAGTTCAATGGCAAGTCTCTTTTCCTAAGATTTTTGGTCTTGGTCTTAATATCAACAGGGGATATCAAGAACTAACGTGCATGCCAAATCTCTTAAAGCAATAAATCATGGAAATAGCATTTCTGGGTATAAAAGTAAAGTCCAATCTTTATTAGTCCAGATGGGCTTTTAAAGTATGGGCCCTTTATAAATAGAAATACCTCATGGCAATAAACATAAGTAATTTGGGTGGATCCTAGGGGAAGTTACTAGGCCATTATATGAGCTAGGTCCGGTAAAAAGTCAAGGTTCCCTTAGCAAGATGCCCTCCTTTAAGACTTAAGTTACAAGCCAAGGTTAGAGGGGCCCGACATCCTTTGCAAACTCGAGAGAAGACTACCCCCCTTTAGACTTGGGTCACAGACTCTAGTCAAATGAGCCTGATAATTTCTCTTAAACCAAGTTAAGGCTAAGAGTGATGGTTAGCCAATCTATAATTCTATGAAGCTAGTGGAATCATGGAACCATAAACCAACGCCATCAGTTAGTAGGGACATGCAAGAATGAATGCAAGAATAAAATAATTCTAAAGAACATAAGTAGAATCAGTATCTCTTATCCCCAGTGGAGTCGCCACTGTAGACGACGGGGTTTAGCACACGTCCAAGTATATTGCAACCGCAACATTGTTTGAGCTCAGGGCTCGAGGGACAAACTATTACATCACAAAGACATAGCGTGAAGATAAGGAGTCGCCACCCAGGGTAATAACTGGGACAATTCGATGGTGGTGATAACTCGATTCTCTAAAAGAAAGTTAGCACCACAACCAGGAAGATTCTAGATACGGAATACCAACTTCTTTCAGTCTCATGTTCATTTAGAATTACTTTGTGAATTACTATCTTATCCTCTATTTACATGCAATTTCATATAAACCCTTATTTTAACAATCAACTCCAGGCAAACTAGTCATGAAATAACATATAAATAATGCATTCATTTAAGCTCATAATCCCCTAGTCAATCTAATCTACATTGATTTTAATTAAATGGGTTAAATCTATATGTTTTAATTCTAAAATGATCTTAATTCTACAAATTATGGAAAAGACTTAATTAATGGGCTGTGTCTAATTAAATTAGATTAAATGTGGGCCCATATCTAAATTAACTAGGTGGGCCTAAGTTACCTCTAACCTAAAATCTAATTAATTACGGGCCTAAAATCCATTTTAATTAATTAACCCTAATCCTAATTAAATTAGTAAACCTATTAAAGAAAAGATGAATCTAGTTACTAACCTAAAAACCTAAAAATTATGAGCTTAAAGAAAACACAACAAAACATAATAATAATCATAAAAATAAACAAATCAAATTAAATATTTAAACATAAAAATAATTAAACAATTAACTAAAACATATAAATCATAAAATATAAAAAAAACCAAATAAACATATAAATCATAAAAATAATAAGCAAAACAATTAAAACATGCATTCAATGATATCTAACTCTAATTTAATTTACAACCTAAATTACTAAAGCGACCATTAATTTTAATTAGGGCTTTACCAAATAAACCTAATTTACTAATTAATTTTAAAACAAACAAATAAACTAAAGATTTTACTATGATCCCACTAATGCGTCTATTACAATCAACATCATAAAAATTACTAAATAAACAATAAAAAACATAAATAAAACAAACAAAGCAATAAAATAGACAAACTCGGTTATATCCATGGTGTTTCATGGATCTTCATGGGTTTTCCATAGTTTAATCACGTGTCTCCATCACCACACAAACATAAAACATAAAGAATTAAAAAAAAGGGTTATAATGGATTAAAGTAATAATCAAAGAAAATTAAATAAAATAATGAAATCAAGTTAAATTCAAAATAAACAAAACATCAAAGAAATAAACATAAGAAAGCAACAAAACAAAGAATAACAATACGGATGAATAAAAAAAGAAAAATAATAAAAAAGAGTAAAACCACAAGAAACAATAAATAAACTAACAAAAGAAACAGAACCAAAAAAGCAACAAATTATACTTTCAATTGGAAATTAACGTTACCGATTGGAAATAAAAAAATTAGTAATAAGATAAAATAAAATTGAATAAAATTAAAAT
>CATIWK010293368.1:0-12695 GCA_949634005.1 Mallotus japonicus
CTTCTTAACCACGGGAGTAGGTTAAACTTTAATCTTTACATGCTTAATTAAGCTCGAGAGAGTCTTTAGGTATTTTAGAACAATTACCCTTAATTGAAATCAAGGTATTTAATAATTAAGTGTTCATGATCTGATTGGAATGGTGAAACTAAACCTGAGCTCTATGTTTTTATCATTTGATTTTCTCTTAGTTTAATTTGTTTAGATTTATATTTTATTTGCTAAATTACTTTGTTTGATTTGCTAGCTAAGAACATAGGTAGAAAATATCAGTATTCAATATTCAATCCTCGTGGGAACGATATCTTTTGTACTACAATTCATGATCCGTGCGCTTGTGGGTTTTGAACATAACACATGTTGGGATATTTCTTTAATATATATATATATATATATATATATATATATCTCTTTCTCTCTCTCTCTCTCTCTCTCTCTTTTTGACTTGCTGTTGCCATGAGATTGACTTGGTATTGTTGGCACTGCTCTTCTAATGGTATGGTTGTTTATTTTTTGGGGATAAAGGTTGTTTTATTGGGTATTTTGTGTGCTCATTGACGGGATGGATTCAATGAAGTCATCAAGTAGATGAACATAGAAATCGCTCGCATTTTATCAATGAAATGGATGTTCAAATTGGTAAACCTCTCTTGGAATTAATTGCCAGGAAATGAATGGTGATTCATGCAGTCGGTGAAAAATCACTTGATGTAATGTGGTCGCACTTGCTCACCTTCGTTATTGCAAATGTATATATCAACTCCAATTTGAAAATTTGCTCCATCTCCCAGGTAAAGCGATTCTTGACTACATAATTTTTTTCTGTCTTTTTTTTTTAAAAAAAAAGATATTTTTAGCAACTGCAATCGATTGGAGTTTCATCTGTGAATCAATAATAGTGGAATTTTTTGAATGTTTCGCTAACACTTTCCTATCAATCATTGGTAGTCTACTCGAGCTACTAGCTTGATTTCTTTGTATCAGGTAAAAATGGAAAGTTGCTGCCAACAATTATCACATGAATGCCTCCTGAATTTTTTTTTAATGTTGAAATGATCGTTGTTTAAGTTGTTGTTTATGATCTTCTTCATATTCTAAAAAAAAAGTTATATGTATTCTCTTAATTTTTTTTTTTTTGATATTTTTCTTCTTGTTTTGTCAGTTATTGAGTAAGCCTAAATTGTTTTGTTGACACTAGAATGTTTCTGGAGGATCATCTTGTAAGCCTAAATTGTTTTGTTGACACTAGAATGTTTCTGGAGGATCATCTTGTAAACATGAATAGGCTCCCAAACCACACCATTGTTTGTCCAGCATTTCTTTCTAATGTATTGGAAACTGAAAATAAACTAAAAGTATACAAAAATATACTATAACTTAAAGCTACACATTTTCTTTGGAGTTAAGCGAGTTGTAATTTTTGTAATAGAAAATTTTTAAATAAATGAATATGTTTTAAAGTTTTTTGGTGTTGTTGTGTCGTAAGAGGATGTTGTCGCTTTATGTTGCGTTTATAATTTGGTATCGTTTTGGTATTTTTTTTTGTTTCTGATACTTGTTTATAATTTGGTATCATTTTGGTTTTTTTTTTTTTTTTGATACTTTTTTATTTTATTAATGGCAATGTAGTTGCATCACATAATTTCTTTTTGTATGTTTCTTGTATTAATGCAATCTTTATTTTATGTCCAAATATTCCATAGTTGAACTTGAGTTATTATTTTAATGCTACCATTTTTGTGTTGCGTTTATAATTTGGTATCGTTTTGGTTTTTTTTTTTTTGGTTTCTAATACATTTTTGTTTTATTAATGGCAATGTAGTTGCACATAGTTTCTTTTTTGTATATTTGTTGTATTTATGCAATCTTTATTTTATTTCCAAATATTCCATAGTACAAGGAGATTTATTATTTTGATTTTCTTTGAATTTGTTTTTGGTTTCCGATTCATTTTTTTGTATCCTTTTAGTTTATGTTTGGTTTCCAATTCTTTTATGCTTCACCAGCAATAATGCAAATATCGATTTAATTAGACATATCCCATCAGTTTCAGTTTGCTATTCAAAGTGGAGCTGTTATTTAAGAGATAAAAAAATAAACAAACACACTTTGTCAGTTCCTGTTCAAAAAAAAAACTGCTCAGTTCATTCCACTTTGTCACAAATGACTATTATAAAATGATGATGGTCAGTTTGGTGTTTTTTTTTTTTTTTTGGGTGCTTCATTACAATAACATGGCAGATTGCACCAACGATGGCATAAAATTAGTGAAGAAAATAGCAGCGATTCCAAGCTTCAATAAGAAGAGATTAAAATTGGAACCTCCACAAGTCCCTCCCATCCTTCATTAATATCAAGTAAAGCAATCTTATACATCGGAATGGGAAATCAGGGTACCTTCTTCTTGCTCCACCAAAAGGAATAAAACTAAAGCCTTGTATTGATGTCGTTGTGCAGCAGTAAATTGATAGATACAGCAGCATACAAAGATAAGAACTGGAAGACAAACCTTGTCACTAGGAAAAATAAATGTTGAAGGCCTCAGGTTGTGACAGTCTCTCAAGCAACTTAATGGCTTGAATCTAAGAAGATGAAGGTGTCCCGTAGAAATTCTTTTTATCTCCGATAACTCCACAGAGAATTTGACATTCTCACTGCATGAGAAATTAAATATTTAGACCATAAATCAAAGTAGACAACATGATCCAAAAAATATTGCTAAATGGTAACTCTATTCTAATCAATATGTAATTAGAGAACCAAGATTAAAAAAAGATTAATGCTAATAATAATTATATCTATGTGTATGTATGTGTGATGAGTGTGAAAAACTTTGTATTTTGAACAATCTTTTCTTTGGGATTAGAATCTAATTAGTTTTAGTTTTAGTTAATTTAAAGATCTTTTATTTATTTTTGTTAATTTTGTTTAATTGTTAGGATTTTATTGATTTTGTTTATTTTTAAGTTTATTTAGTTAATCTTTATTTAAATTTTGAAATAAGGATGCATGGGAGGAAGTTGAAGAATTTGAACAAGTCAAAGATAGGATATGGAGGAAGCACAAGTCAAAATCTTGAAGAAAAATGGATTTTCAAAGTAACTTGTTCCTGCGCAGCCATGTGCCTGGGTGCGCACATCCATGCCTGAGTGTTAGAAAGCTGACACAGCCACGCGCACCCTGCGATACAGCCACGCAACCTAATTTAGCACAAAGAAGATTGTTCTTGCACACCATGTGCGTGGGTGCGCACAACTGTGCAAGCTGTTACAACAACTTTTTAAATTCAAATTTTGAGATGTTGATTTGGGGGGATTTTATGGGATTTGAATAATAACAAACCTTACAGATGTTGGAGGCTGGAGACTATAAATATAGGGCCTTCATAAGAACAAAAACAACCTTCACTTAGTTTAGTTTTACATCATTTTTCTAAGAATAAAAACCAGAATTCTCCAATTTTTTCATTTTGTTTATAATATAGTTGTTTGAAGATTGAGGAGGAAAACATCCATTCCAGGGGGTTTTCTTATTCTGTTTTATTTTGTTATTTCAATTTTAATTCAGTAATGATGGATTTATTTTCTCTTCATTCATCTTCTTCTCTTCTACTCAACATGTGTGGCTAGATTTTCTAGTTAGGGTTCTTGAATCAATTCAACCATGTGCTTAATATGATTTAATCTAAGTTTATAAACATAGTTCATTGGTTTTTTCTTTGCTTAATGTCTTCAATGGATTGGCCACCCTTTGATTGAATCTAGACAATGAGACATGATTGAGAGATAGGTTTCATTGAGAAAACAAGCAATAACCTGTTAATTGTCTATTTAGTTGAGAGACACTTAGATGATTAATAATGCTAAGGGTTGAGCTTAAATATGATCATAATGAACACTTGATTAGTGAGAGCTATAAAATTAAGTTCTAATTATATTCTATTAATCATAGGTTTATCTGAGTGGAAGATCTATGATTCTTAAGATTGCTCACATAATGAACTATGCTTAAAATGGCTTAGAGTTTAATTATATCTTTTTAAAAGGTTGAATTGAGTTCAAGAACCCTAGCATTTTCTTAGATTGTGAATCTCTAAATTAGTTTTTAATTATTTATTTTATTTTTAACTTAAAAACCAATTTTCGGTGTCTAGACAAACAAACACTTTGAGTAATTCAATACTTAATTTGCAATCTTTGTGGGATCGATATTTTTACTACTTGCACGTCTCCGTACGCTTGCGAATTTCGTACGTCAAGTTTTTGGCGCCGTTGCCCGGGATTGCCAAAATTGATATTGTTAAGAAAATTATGTTGTTTGATTTAGACATTATTTATTTTTTTTTTTTTTTGCATTTATGATATTACAGGGACTTGTGTTAGTGTATGCGCACAACATGTAGTGTGAGCAAGCAAGGAGTTCCACTAATACCACTTGATTTAGAGCTTGAAAGGGCATTTCGAAGAAGAAGGGACAACATAAAAACATGATGAACGAAGGGGAAAAAGAAAGAAATCAGCCTCCAACTCAAAACGGGCAGAATGGCCACAGGACAATGAGAGATTTTGTAGGTCCAATTGTTCAAGGTGACCAAGCTCCGATTGTGAGGCCGATGGTTGCAGCAAACAACTTTGAGATCAAAACTGCCATGATCAAAATGATTCAAAATTTGCAATTTAGTGGATTGCCACACTAGGATCCAATTGGTTATATAACTCGATTCTTGGTGTATTTCTCGACCTTCAAGATGAATGGGGTACAGCCTGAAGCAATTAGACTTATTCTTTTTCCATTTTCCCTTATGGAAAGAGCAAAGAGGTGGTTCACAAGCTTACCACCCAACTCCATCAACACTTGGCAAGAGCTTTACACCGCTTTCTTTAATAAGTACTTTCTAGCAGCAAAGGTTCTGAAGAGCAGGAATGAAATCAACTCCTTTTATCAAAGGGAGGATGAGAATTTCTATGAATACTTGGAAACGTTTAAAGATCTTTAAAGGCAATGTCCACCTCAATTGATACCTTTATGGGACTTGGTTCAATCATTTTATAAGGGTGTTAATCCATCAATGAGGGTGAACATTGATGCTGCAGCTGGGGGAACCATCATGTCAAAGACACCTGATGATGCTTTGGACCTTTTTGAAGAAATGGCTAACACACAAAGCCTCTGGTCTAATGAGAGGGCCATTTCAAAGAATGCAGGATCAATTGAAGTTGACAGTTTAACCATGTTGAATGCAACGATGGATGCGTTGTCTAAAAGGATTAACAAGATGAGTGTGAATGCAATATCCACATCTTCATTGTCATCTTCTTGTGAGTTGTGTCAAAGAGGACATCCTACAATAGAATGCCAATTGATGTAAGGATTGTCCATGAAAGGTGTAAACTATGTAAACAACTTCAAAGGGCAGCAAAACTAAGTACATGGCAACACTTACAATCCTAGTTGGAGAAACCATCCAAATTTCTCTTAGAGCAATCAAGGAAACAACCAATGGAGACCACAAGCACCACCAGGTTTTGGAGGTTAGAATGTTCAACATCATCAATCTCATTTCCAATAAGATAAGTGTTCGTCTTCAGGGGCTGCTTAGGAAAGCAAGATGGAGAAGTTCATGGATATAATTTTAGCAAAAATGAATCAATAAAATGAAGCTCAAAAGAAGTTGGAGGGCAGATTTAAGCAGATGTACCAGGACACTCAACTCATGTTCAAACATCACTCTTCATCTATTCATAATTTGGAGATGCAGATGGGACAATTGGTGAACTCTTTGTCAATGAAAAATCAAGGTGCACTACCTAGCAACACGGAGACTAACCCTAGAGAGCATGTAAGGGCTATAACTTTAAGGAGTAGAAAAGAGTTAGAGGTGCCTAGCAAATCCAAAGTCCATGAGGAAGAGCAGAAAGAGGATAGGCAAAATAAGGAGACATCAAGGGATGAGGAAACCAAGTCCAACAAGGAAGGCAAAACCAAGTCCAACAAGGAAGGCAAGACCAAGTCCAAAGAGGAGAAGGAGATTGTTAAGCCATATGTAACACCGTTACCTTTTCCCTAAAGGATAAAGAATGAGGAGATAGAAAAGGAGAGGAACAAGCTCTTTGATATGTTAATAAAGGTACACAAGAATGTTCCATTCAAAGAGATGCTTTCTCATATGCCTAAGTATGCCCAATTTTTTAAAGATCTCATCTCAAATAAAAGGATGTTAAAGAAGTTGGAGACAGTATCTTTGAATGAGGAGTTTAGTGCGATTCTCTTGAAAAAACTTAAACATAAGAGTCTATGCATCCCTTATTCTATTAGGGACATGTCCATTCCTAAGACACTTTGTGATTCGGGAGAAACAATTAATTTGATGTCTTTATCTACCTTCAAGAAGTTAGGATTAGAGGAAGTGTGTCCTACAAACATAAGTTTACAATTAGCGGACAAGTTCATTATTAAACCCATAGGTATTATAGAGGATGTAGATGTTGAAGTGGTAATTTTGTGTTCCCAACGGATTTTATTATCCTTGACTTAGAGGAAGATGTAGATCACCCATTCATACTAGGGATGCCATTCCTCTTTGTTGCCAAAGCTATCATTGATGTGTATAATGGGACCATCACCTTGCAAATTGGAGAGGAGAGTCAAACCTTTGATGCTTATCAAGAACCTCAAGTTGAAGACATATGCATGAAGATTGAAGTCATGGATAATTATGAGCTTAAGGATAAAGGGTACGTCAAGACAAGAGTGAAACAGGCCAAAGTAAAAGAGTTCAATTTTAAAGCTAAAGATGATGGAGGGAGGAATTCAATTCAACCAATTCAAGATATTAAATCAAAGCCACCTTCAAATTCACTTATTTCATGGTGCAAGGGTGCTGATTCCAATGTTAAAAAGAGGAGAAAGTACACAAAATGGAGGCCAAAAGTGAAGGACGCTCGTACTTATGGGGAGCATGTTCCTTAATGACTTTCAAGACATGGCGATGGTCTAGCTTAAAGACCTTAAATAAGCGCTTCTTGGTTAATTTGATTTCTTTGTTAATTTTATTTCTCATTTAATTTTCTTTCTTTAATTAGTTTAAAAAAGTCATGATTTTCCCCTTAGCAATTCTTTTTCAGGAAATGAAGAAGAGGGGTTGATTCGACTTTTGAGATTTGGTGAAGATTTTGATAGTCTTAGAGTTTCATAATGAGGAAGAGATCCCCTATAAAATTTAAGTAGACATCTTGAGATTTCCGAATTAAGCTTACTTGTCAAAATCCAAGTTCATTTGGGTTTTAAAATCGTGAGTCGAAGTCAGTATATGCAGCTTTCATTTCAACTTATGCAGCTCTTAGTATTTCAGTCATATCTTAAGCTACAGAGGTCCAATTTAGGTGATTCAAAGTGATGTGGAAAGATTAGACAAATGTCTACAACTTTTATGAAGGAATATTTGGATGATTCGATCATCTTCAAGGGATAAAGTCTCATGCACAGCCATGCACCTGAGTGCACACAGCTGTGCCTGCAAGCTTAGGAAATGGAAGAGAGCAGGGCGCACAGCCATGTGTGTCAAGGCGCACAGCCATGTGACCTTCTTGCAAAAAAAAAAACGACATCAAATTTTGCTCGATTAAGTGTGGGGGGAGAAATTAAAAAAATTTTCAATTTTTTAGTTTCAATTTTTAATTTTTGATTTTCAATTAGTTTTAAGAATTTGAATTTTTGAATTTAACATTATTGTGAGTTTGTCATCTACGATGGAAGGTTTTGAAAGGAGATGTGAGGCAAAGATGGAGAAGTTGCAAGCAACTTTTTCAAAGCAAAAGGTTAAAGGGGCCAAGTGAAGCACTAACATAATTCATCATTCTGTTTATCTCACCTCCAAGTGCATCCAAATAAGGGAAGTACACTTTTCTTGTCTTTTCTTTTGTTTTATTTAGTTATTTATTTTCATTTTTACATGACTATTTGAATAATTTGAAAACACGCATATTGTTAGGTTAGATTCACTTTCACTTGAATTTTTTGTACCTATTCATATGTAGAGTTTGTTTCATCAAATATGGTTTTCTTGAGTAAGTGCGATAATCTTCCTTTAATGTTTGATTTTAACTTATAAATTAGAAAAATAACTTATGGTTAGGGATTTTAAATTTTTAATGAACCTAATGCTTACTGTTCCATTGAAAGATTGAACTTGGATTCTTGATATTTGAGAAAGATGCTTGTAAGTAGGAATTAAACTTCTTTTCTTAGGATAGTCTAGTCATATGTACTTAGGCACCTATGAGCTATTCTCTAAAAAAAAAATGAGATGGAGTGTAAAACGCACTCGTTAGAAGCTGAAATTTTAAATTAAAATTTTTATATTCTCCTTCTACTCTAATGCTCTATTATAGAGTAAGAGTATCCAAATGAACCTTTTTGGAGGCATCCACACTGAGTAGTGCAGGAAAGGTGGGGGATGCTGAGATTGGGAAAACATTGATTAAATAAATAAATTGAGTGCCATATGGTTGCTTTGTATGTGTGAATTTTGGACTGCCTAACTGTAGAGATAATTCCTATTTACTTTCGTTTTTCTTGAATGTTAATTGTTCATTTTGAATTCAATGGAATAGTTTGCTCTTCACACGACTACATCTTTAACCTCGAGTTATTGTTTTAATTTATAGTTTTTAAGCTTTATGTTAAAGGAAGATTAGAATGGTTAGTCAAGTTAAAACCAGCTAATGATTTTGATTCTTTATAGGAATGGGTTTTTCTCTTGTTTTGCTTGAGGACAAGCAAAGACTCAAGTGTGAGGGAATTTGATGAGTGTGAAAAACCTTGTATTTTGAACACTCTTTTCTTTGGGATTAGAATCTAATTAGTTGCATTTTTAGTTAATTTAAAGATCTTTTATTTATTTTTGTTAGTTTTGTTTAGTTGTTAGGATTTTATTGATTTTTAAGTTTATTTAGTTAATCTTTATTTAAATTTTGAAATAAGGATGCATGAGAGAAAGTTGAAGAATTTAAACAAATCAAAGATAGGATTTGGAGGAAGCACAAGTCAAAACCTTGAAGAAAAATGGATTTTCAAAGTAACTTGTTCCTGCGCAGCCATGTGCCTGGGTGCGCACATCCATGCCTGAGTGTTAGAAAGCTGACACAGCCACGCCCACCCTGCGATACAGCCACGCAACCTGATTCAGCACAAAGAAGATTGTTCCTGCACACCCATATGCATGGGTGCGCACAGTTGTACAAGCTGTTACAATAACTTTTTAAATTCAAATTTTGAGATGCTGATTTGAGGGGATTTTATGGGATTTGAATTGTAATAAACCTCAGAGATGTTGGAGGCTGGAGGCTATAAATATGGGGCCTTCATAAGAACAAAAACAACCTTCACTTAGTTTAGTTTTACATCATTTTTCTAAGAATAAAAACTAGAATTCTCTAATTCTTTCATGTTGTTTAGAATAGAGTTGTTTGAAGATTGAGGAGGAAAAGCATCCATTCCAGGGGGTTTTTTTATTCTGTTTTATTTTGTTATTTCAATTTTAATTTAGTAATAATGGATTTATTTTCTCTTCATTCATCTTCTTCTCTTCTAATCAACATGTGTGGCTAGATTTTCTAGTTAGGGTTCTTGAATCAATTCAACCATGTGCTTAATATGATTTAATCTAAGTTCATAAACATATTTCATTGGTTTTTGCTTTGCTTAATGTCTTTAATGGATTGGCCACCCTTTGATTGAATCTAGACAATGAGACTTGATTGAGAGATAGGTTTCATTGAGAAAACAAGCAATAACCTGTTAATTGTCTATTTAGTTGAGAGACACTTGGATGATTAATAATGTTAAGAGCTGAGCTTTAATTTGATCATAATGAACACTTGATTAGCGAGAGCTATAAAATTAAGTTCTATGATTCTTAAGATAACTATGCTTAAAATGACTTAGAGTTTAATTATATCTTTTTAAAAGGTTGAATTGAGTGCAAGAACCCTAGCATTTTCTTGGATTGTTAATCTCTAAATTAGTTTTTAATTTTTTATTTTATTTTTAACTCAAAAATTAATTTTCGGTGTCTAGACAAACAAACACTTTGAGTAATTCAATACTCAATTTACAATTTCTGTGGGATCGATATTTTTACTACTTGCACGCTCCGTACGCTTGCAGATTTCGCATGTCAATGTGTGTTGTGCAAGCCAAGGAAAAAAAAGAAAGAAAAATAGCATGAGCAAATAACAGATGGTCTGATAAACAACAAACAGGCTTACTTTTGGTAAGGCTAAGAGAGTTTTGTAGGTTCATTAATCAGAGCACCCGTATCCACACAAATGAAAGATCTTTCTGTCTGCACACATTTAATCTTAATCAAAATCTTAATCCCCCCTAAAAAAAAATAGCCTAAGTTTTTTATTTGTACTGGATCTGAATTGTATGGAATTTTGCATATACTAAAAATAACTATTCTTTATTCTATATTAACACCAAAACAAAGTATATAATTTAGGCCAAGTAACCACATAACTCTTCTTTCTTTAGGAAAAGATTGGTAAAAACAAATAATGTAAATTATGAAGAAACTCTTCCAGTGATTTGGCTTCCTTATGGATAGGTTCAAAGAAAACCATGAAGAAGAATGGAGAGATTTCAAAGGAAACCAATGGAAAAGAATGAAGAAAAGCAGGTTATTTTCAAAAATAAATAAATAAAATGACTAATTGCTATATTTCTTCAACAAGTCAAATCAGCAAATATATATGGATTTCTTTAGTTGACTGTTGCTTACATGAATCTCTCTAGGAAGAACTCATTGGGTTATCCCATAATTCTGGATCCCTCATTATTGAATATGCATTTATTATTACTGGAATATCTTTGGGTATATCAAATCCTTCGATTTTACATGAATCCCTCATTTCAGTTGGAATACCTGCAATGCCAAGAGAATGAGATGATGATCTTGAGATCAGTGTTGCTGTTAATTGCATCGTCCCTCTCTTGCTTTACGAGAATGAGATCTTCCTCAATCATGGAGGATTTCGACTGAAGAGCATCATAGGATTGACGGATATAGTAGAGCTCAGTGAGAAGATCATCATGATTTGTGATTTGGGAATTAGTTGTGTGATGATCAGATTGGTTGATTTGCTGTTGTGGGTGGTTCTCCGTTGATGTGGCTTCCATAGAGTTTGAGTTTTTTTCCGTAATTTTTTTTTTATTTTCCATCACTTACACTCTGTTATCTGTTTAGATGGAGTGAGGCCATGGTTTAATAAGGAAGGGTAAAGATGGGTAAAGAAGGGAAAGGTAAGGGAGGGGAAGATATATTATTTAACTGTTGTTTGAGAAGAAGTGAGGTGAGGTAAGAGTTATATAAATGAGTTATGTATATAAATGACATAAATACCTCCAGTTATGTTAAATAATATTTATTTTATTTAACTTAAATAATAATAATAATAATAATAATAATATTTAATTTATTATCAGTCATATTTATTTTATTTAACTTAAATAATAATAATAATGATAATAATATTTAATTTATTTTCAGTAATATTTATTTTATTTAACTTAAATAATAATAATAATATTTAATTTGTTTTCAGTAATATGTATTTTATTTAACTTAAATAATAATAATAATATTTTAAATAGAGTGTTAGGTTTTAAGATGCTAAGGATGGTTTTGGAATTTTAATAAATAAATGAGGATAAAATTCAAAGAAAAAAATCAAAACCTTCCGTAACCTTCCTTACACCCCAAATTGGGGTGTAAAGAAAACGTAGAAAAAATGGTACAGCAGGTTACGCCTTCCCCTCCAAACCCGTCCCTCACCTTCCGTCCCTTCTTCCCAAACAACCATCGTCCCCTTGCTTCCCCTTCCCTAAACCCGTCCCGAACATAGCGTTACTTTTTTATTTTCCGTCATTTACATTTTTGGGTGCACGTGTACTATTTTTTGCTTTTGGGTACATGGGAGTAATAAAAAAAAATTGGGGTATTTTAGTTGTTGGCTTGAGTTTTTGGGGGCATTTTAGTAAAGATCCCTAAAATTTTTACTTATTTTTTCTTTTCACTATTTTTAAATTTAACTTTTTGACTTTGTTTCTCCAACACTCCACACCTCACCTTTTTCATTTTGTATTTTTTTTTCTTTAATTTGCTCATTAATTATTATGCACTAAGCAATTTGACAAGGTTAATAATTTAATATAACATTCAGTCATTCATTAATCACATATGTTGTCAATTAATTTTTTTTATTGCACATCCTTACTTTGTCCAATTTTAATCTATATTTTTTCTTTTAATTTGCTCATGAGTTATTATATAAAAACTAAATTAATAATATTTTTTTGGTTGTGATAGTTAATTATATTTTATGTGATTTTAATTATAAATATAATTATGGATAAATTTTTCAAAAGAAAAATTTTTGTTGAAGAAAACTAAATTTGAGGTTATTTTTTGTTCATGATTTTGATTTTGATTATATTTGAAGTTATTTTTTGGATATATTATATATATATATATATATATATATATATTTTTTATCAAAAGAAATATATATGCATATAATTATAAAAGCAAAAGAAGTTCATGAGGAGTATTACATAACCAATCTAAAGGAAGTCTATTATCTCTAACAGCCTTAGCTACCCAATCAGCTGCATAATTAGCTTCCCTATGTATC
>CATIWK010293374.1:0-10834 GCA_949634005.1 Mallotus japonicus
CGTTAAGGAAGTATATTTAAATTACGTACCAAATTTTTATTATGAATTTTCGTATGTTTATGTGAAAAATGAATTTTTGGAAAAATTAGTAATTTTTATAGTTTAGTTGAAATTAGTGTTAATTATTATGTTTTGGATAGATTTTGAGAAATAAATAGCATCGAAATAATTTTTATGAATTATTTCCTATTTTTAACTAATTATTAGTAATTTCCAGAAAAATAGATGAATAATAATTTTATTTATTGTTTTTAAGCTTAAATGAGTTTTTAGTTATTGTTATTATACAATTGAGCAATTTAAATAAATAATTGTGATTAATGCTATTTAATTTTGAATATTTGAAAAATGGATTTTTATTATTATAATTTAATTGTAAATGAGTATTTTATTATTTATTTTGTAAATAAATATCCTTGATGCTTTTTTTATATAAATGAATTGATTTTGGTATTTAAATGAGATTTTTATAATTTTGGGTGAATTATTAGTGTTTATCGTTATTCTAGAGTTTGACTGTGAATTGTGAATCTCGGTTGGACATTAAATGTAGTTCGGGGTCCAACCTGAGATTTTGTGTTGAGAGAGTATTCGAAGTGTCATTTCGTGCAGGAACGGCTCTATCTATGGTAGAGAGAAGTCCGTTTTACAGAGAAAACTCTACCAAATTTTTTGTAGGTTTCTCGTAAAACGTGATGCCGTCCTATGTAGAATTCCTAATTTTGATTCAGTCGTCTGTAGAAATTCCATAGGTATTAAATTAGGAATTTTATTCTAATAATAGTATTATTATTTTGTTTAGTTGCACCGAAACCGAGGCCTTCAGGACTAGGCCAGTCATGTCATTTTCGTGGAGCGCACTCGAACTGTGAGTTATTATTATATATATGCATTCACGTAGAATAAAAATATTGTGAGCATTCATATTTTAAGTAATGTGAATTTAAGTATGAATTATTTTATTAAATGTTTATATTTATGTTTTGTATATAGTTGGTATATTGCTTTGAAAAATGGATGCTACCATGTTTTAAATATGCATTTCATTATTCTTAATATTTATGATAAATGTTTTAGAGGATAGTCGTAGAACGTACCTCCTAGTGGGTTTCACTAGGACTGCGTGCACACCAGTACGTTAGAATATTATGTTTGATTATTGGATCATTGATTGGTTAAATGAAATGGTATGTGGATATCCGGATTTTGGGATTTTGAGTGGGCATGACTGCTGTAGCTCGGTTGACTACGTGTCTCAGGGCCAGTCCATTATTTGGTTTGATAAGAGGATATTATTGTCGGAATTTAAGTTGGCTTTATAGCCAGTGTGATTATGATTTGAGGATACGAACTTCTAGGATTCTGCTCCAATCCTCCACCTAAAATTTTCCGTATTTATTATTTATTTAAAACGTGATTTATAGCATGTGTATGAAATGCATGTATATTTATTATATATAAAAAAAATGAATATATTATACTAATGCTTGAATGCCTGTATCATTAGGGTGCACGTATATATATAATAATAATTCACTCAGTGAGGTCTGACCCCCTCAATATTTTTTTCAAGATATTCTACTTCGTTAGACCTCAATACTAGACCTCTCCGTCGGACTTCTTCCGTCATGGCTAGATTATGTAAATTCATATTTGAATTTTTGTTTATACTCTAGAAGCTGCAGTAAGAGTAATTGAAGTTATAGTATTTAATACTGTTTTTATAACTGAGACTTGTGTTTAAAAGATTATGTATTGTTATATTTTATTATATGATATGAGGTTCCGTTTTATCGATTAAAGTTTTAATTCAGATGTATTTTTATGAATATGTTTGCATGAGTTTTTATTTTTAAGGCTTACTACGGGTTCTGGATTTTAGTAATTCCCGTTCCCTAGCCCCGGTCATGACTCCCCGGTTTGGGTCGTGACAAATTAACAGTAAAATAAAAAACAGAAATAAATATATTATTATATAGAAAAAATAATAAAGAGAAATAAAGTTAATAACTAGAAACATAAATAATAAAATGACATAAACAAATTATGGATAAACAAACACTAATCCCAACAATATAATAAAATATAATTAAATAAAATAAAATAGAAATAGAATAAAAACACAATACAAATTACACAAAATGATAAAAGATGATAAACAAAATAATAATTATAAAAATATAAATATAAGACAAAAACAGTAATAAATAAAAATAATAAAAAGCTATAAATAGAAATTAAATTATAAAAAAAGTAGTGCAACATATATATATATATATATATATATATATATATATATATATATATATATATATATATGAATTAAACAAAAATAAAAATATATATAGAAGCAAAAGTAAGAATAAATTAAAATAAAAATAAACATGCAATATAATGAAAAAAAATAATAAATAAGAAAGAGAAAAGAAAAGAAAAAACTAAGGCACTAGTATTTTATTAGCACTATTGCAAATGAAGGGCAACAGTACCAGTAAGGCACTATTGCCAAAAATTTGAAAAAGAAAAAAGAAAAAAACTAAGGTTCACTTCTTAAATTTTATAATAAAAAATTGAATTTATTAAAAGAAGAGAATAAATTTACCCTTGGATTATTTTTTATATATTTTGGTGTCTGAACTCTCTCTTTGTAGAGCCAAGATAGGTAGCTAAGAGCTTAACCTTTAACCTGTGTTTCTGTACACCAAGTCTTCTCATCTTCCTGTTTTTCTTCCTTTTCAACTTTTCAGTGTTTACATTTATTGTTTCCTTTGATTGTCTTTGTGTCCTTTCCCTATTTGTCTTTCATTTTTTATCCTTTTCTTTTTCTTTTACACTTGTTGGATTCATGAATATATGAGTGTCATTAATAATGGAAGGTTCCTAGACCAGTTGCTTTCATCAAAAATTCCTTTTGTCCACACCCTATTCTTTCATAAAAATCCAGAACAACTTGCTTTTTGTGTTTTTTTTCTCTTCCTGGTACCACTATGGATCAAAATAGTATAGATCTGGAAGTCATCATCCAAAAGGCAAAGAATATCAGTTGCAAGGATTAGCGACAACAAAACTCCCTCACTTTTAGAGCTTAAAATAGCCTTGGATATAGTTGGCAGTGAGGAGAACTTGATTCTAATTGGAAAGTTACTTAGTGGAAGGAGTCTTAGTGCTCTAGTGGTTAAACAGGCGACAAGAAAATCATGGAGGTTGCATCATGAATTTGTGGTACAGAAACTAGACTCCAATCTGTTCAAGTTTATGTTTCAACATGAAGCAGACAAAGCCATTATGCTAAATGAGATTCCCTGGTGTGTCTCAAATCAGTTGCTTATTTTGAAGCCCTGGCCAGCCCACATACCACCAGAAAAGGTTGATTTCTCATACTCCCCATTTTGGATCCAATGTCATGGTTTACCCCCAAACCAGATGAATAAAGACAATGCCATTATAATATCTAGTCTGTATAAAGAAGTTCTGGAGGTTGATTTAACACAAGATAATGCTATTGGATGGCATTTATTTCTTCGGATTCGTTTGAATGTTGATTTGAACAAACCTCAAGTCCAAGGTTTCCAGAATCAAGGTCCAGATGGTAATGTTGAGTGGATTACTATCAAGTACGAGAAATTGCCAGATTTTTGCCATTATTGTGGTCTCATTGGTCACATTTGGAGGGACTGTAATCGGAACTCTGGCAAGCCAACATCGTCACTAATAAAATACAGTAACTGTCTCAAAGCTTCTCCAGTTCGGCGAAGGTATGTCAATGATTTCACTCAAACATTTAATGATCATGAAAATTCTCAGTTGGAGGGCAATCAACATGAAGTAGAAGAAGAACAAGAGGAATTCATGTTTAGGCATAGGAAACGGAAAGAGATTGTTGTTTCCAAAAAGCTTCTTCAGGAAGCTTCGCATGACAAGATTATGTCAGACTATCATTACCATTACTGAGTAAAAGAGAGGTCAGGAGTGACAGAAGAGAGCGGCACTTTAATGGCTACATTTAATGCTATCAACTTGAAGACATCCCTCCCAAGCAACATTCCTGAACAAGATTTACACATAGAGGCTGACCACTCCCAAAGTTCTACCCAGCCCATCTCAAAAAGCCCAAACCCAATACTTATCCAAGCCAATTCCTCTACCTCAACACTAGCCCCATTAGCCCCTCATTATCAGAATCCTAAATCCACACCTTGGGCCTATACCAATACACCCATCTTTGAAGTAGCACTTAAGAATATGACACAAAGCCCACCCAATCTAAACCAAAGTACTTCTTCTGCTCAACCTAACTATAGTGAAGAGCCCATAACCATCTCTCATCAATTACCATCTTCACCTCCCATGAGCCCAACCTCTATCCTTCCCAATACAACCAAACGGCCAAGAAGTATAAAAAATGATCAGTGTAAAGAAAAATGCTAGAAAATGGAAGCTTTTGACTATGTTGTCTCCTAGATGTGTAATATTGCTAAGCAAGCACTGGCTTTTGACAAAGATAATCCGAAGAATGCAATCGATGGAGATGATTTTGATACAGAAGGCCTATCTGAAATGGAGGTAATTAGACAACTATTTCAAAGAAGAAAATGGAAAAGGACTAGAGGTCCAAATAAGGGTATGATTATTAAAGAGATTTGTGATGAACAGAACCAATAAGCTATAAACAGTGAAATAAATCAATCGAATGAAGCTGGAGTTTCAGAAGAGGCGTTGGTGGCTTGCCTAAAGCCACCATTGCAGCCATGAGTTTAATAGCTTGGAATTGTCAGGGGCTTAGACAACCCCTGACGATTCGAGCTCTAAGAGAGCTCAACAAAAAACATAGTCCCTCCATTATTTTTCTAATGGAGATAAAGCACTCTAAAACTTTCTATGAATGGATGAGACATAGGCTAAAATTTTATTATAGTTTTTATGTTGAACCAGAGGGGCTTTCAAGAGGTTTATGCTTGTGGTGGAGAGATTTTGTCAATATCAAAATTTTATCTTCTTGTAAACATTGGATCGATGTAGACGTGAAGGGAAGTATAGAATCCTTAATCACTTTTACTTATGGAGAAGCGGCTCATATGGGCAAAGCTGATATTTGGAGCCGAATTTCATCTCTGAACCCAGGGGACAATGTTGATTGGCTTTGCATTAGAGATTTTAAGTGTGTGTTGATTGATTATAAAAAGAGGGGTGGCAGACCCTTGGGTAAACAAAGTGCTGTCTTTTGTGATTTTGTTGACAAAAATGCTCTTTTAGATGTAGGCTTCAAAGGATACCCCTTTACTTGGAATAATAAACAAAAGAATGGAGCAAATATTCAATGCCAACTTGATAGGGGGTTGAGCAATTCAAAGTGGAGATTGACTTATCCTTTTGCCAATATCCTGCATGGTGATCTCATTGGGTCTAATCATCGGCCGCTTATATTATCTTTTCTCCAACAGTGGAAGAAAAGCAACAGTATTTTTTGGTATGAGGCAAAATGGAATAAGATGGATGGCATCAAGCAGCTAGTGAGTGATAGCTGGAGATCAAACGCTCATTTTGTGGGTATTGTAGGGAAACTTAATAACTGTAAGAGAAGTCTCTTGACCTGGGCTCAACATGATGAGCGCCGAAATGCTAGAGTCTACATTCAGCAATTAAAAGAGGAGTTAGCTATGGTTTAATCCCAGTATCCTTCAAAGGAGAACTACAAAGCTCAGGGGGAACTGATGTTAAAAATTAATGATGCTTGGAGACTGGAAGATATTTATTGGCAACAAAGGTCTCATGTAGCTTGGCTCAAGGTAGGAGATCGCAACACCAAGTTCTTTCATCTCACTACAACCCAGCATAGACACTGAAATGCGATTCTTAAAATTAAGAATGAAAGAGGTCTTTAGGTGGATGATGAGCAAAGTATTCAAGTTGTGATTCTAAGGCATTATAAACGGCTTTTCTCTCCAAAAGCTATTAGACATTCATCCAAGGCCCTTCAGTGTCAGAGGAGGGTGGTGACTAATCAAATGAATGCCGAGCTAATTAGACCAATCACTTTGGAAGAGGTGAAGAGAGTAACCTTTGAACTTGGAAGTCATAAAAGCCCGGGTCCAAATGGATTCCAAGGTACTTTTTACCAAACTTATTAGGACTCTATTCAATCTGATGTATTTTCTTTTGTTTCTTATTTTTGGAATTCGGGTGTGTTGCATCCCCATATAAACAGAATTTTCATAGTATTAATCCCCAAAATCCCTAACCCTGAGGAAGTTTCTCATTTTAGACCCATAAGCCTCTGTAATTTCATTTACAAAATTCTGTCTAAAGTCATAGTTAACAAACTCAAACCTTTCTTGCATAATCTAGTTCATCAATCTCAAGGGGCATTTATTGGGGGTAAACAGATACAAGACGACATCCTAATCACCCATGAAATCTCACATACCCTTAAAATTTCTAATGCCAAAAACAAACCTTAAAATTAGACATAGAAAAGGCTTATGATAGAGTCCATTAGGGTTTCCTCCGCAAAACTTTATTTAAAATGGGATTTCATCCTCTGTGGGTAGCCAGGATTATAAAGTGTGTCTCTTCAGTTCAATATGTTGTTTTAGCTAATAGGAAGTGGTCTGTTTGGTTCAAACCTTCAAGAGGTTTGAGGCAAGGGGATCCCCTATCCCCTTACCTTTATCTTTTCATAGCTAATTATCTTTCTAATATGCTTGATGATGCAGTCGGAAGGGGAAAGTTAAGGGGATTTAGAATTAATTCTTGATGCCCTACCATTAATTCTTACTTATTTGCCGATGATACTATTTTGTTTAGTTAGGCTAAACTCCTGAAAACTCATAGATTAAATGTTAGTTTGGATCAATGTATGACTACTAAGGGTCAGAAAATTAATAAAAGGAAATCTAGCATTATTTTTGCTAGAAAAGTGCCACATGATATCAGAAAGGGAATTGGAGAGATTTTTGGAATGAAAGAAATGATTGTTGGTGACAAATATTTAGGCTTGCCCTCTGATTGGGGAAGGTCTAAAATCCAAGCCTCTAATTTTCTGCTGAATCGACTGCGTGACAATGCCAAATCCTAGAAACATAAAGCTCTTTCTTTTGGGGGACGTAAAGTGATGGTCAAGTCAGTATTGACTGCTATCCTAACTTATGCTTTCTCATGCTTCAAGTTTCCAAAAGCTTTCATTAATGAAGATCAGAAGGTGTTAAATAACTTTTGGTGTAAGAATAGCGAGGATGGAAAGGGAGTTAACTGGTGTAGATGGGAACTTCTATCCAAATCCAAGGCAGTGGGGCATTGTGGATTTAGAGACTTGCATTTGTTAAACATTACCATGTTGGGAAAAAATGTATAGAGAGTCCTTAATAATCCTAATTCTATTTTGCCTAAAATTTTCTTAGGAAAATATTGTAAAAATGGAGATTTATGGATGGATAGGCAAACTTCTGGATCATCATGGGGCTGGTATAGTTTTCAAGAAGGATTAAAGCTTATTAAACCAGGGACTAGGAAGAATGTTAATAATGGTGCTGATACTAAGTTCTAGAATGACCCTTGGGTTCCAGAGTTATCGTTTTTTAAAATTTAATCCCCTCGTCCTCCCCATACAAATATTCAAAGGGTTTCTGATGTCATTAATCCTCATACTAGTACGTGGAACCTTTTGCTTTTGTGAACCTTTCTATATGATTATGAAGTGAAATGCATATCTAAAATTCCCTTAAGCAGATCCAGGAAGTAGGACAGATGGATTTGGTTTTCTGATCCAAAAGGTCGATACAGTGTTAAATCTGGCTACCATGTTCTTGTTAATCGACTATCTTCTAAAGTCTCCAAGGCTTCTACTTCTTTTTCAGCAGACAAGCAATTTTAGTATTCCATTTGGAGAAGGAAAGTCCCCACTAAGTTGCTTGTTTCTTCTAGAGACTCATGACAGGTTCTCTGGCCTATAATTATCATCTATTTTGAAGACATCTCATAAGCTCTTTTGGGTATTCCCTGTGTGATTGCCAGATAGAATCTATTGAGTACGTTCTCTTTTTATGTCCCACGGCAAAGAGAATATGGTTTTTGTCTCCTTTTGGGTTTATTCCTGATGATATTGGGTTCCCATCTGTTCAAATATGGTGGAGAACTATGTGTGATTATTTTTGCTCTTTAAATAATTCAGATATGCTTGATTTAATAGTATGTATCTGTTGGTTTATATGGAAGTATAGAAATGACAGAATTTTTGCAGGTCTGATATCTTTGCCTAAGGATGTTGTATTAAAGGCGTTCTCTTAGTGAATGCAAATGAAGGATATTCCTATATTAGATCAAATTTCTAGAAGGATTGTAGCTGACCATGCCCATCACTCTACTTGGAATGTCCCTCCTCCAGTTTTAAAGATTAACTCAGATGCTAGCTACTATAGCAGCCTGGGTATAGCTTCTATGGCTACTATTCTGCGGGATGAGATGGGAAGACTTCTGGATGGCTTCTGTTTTATGAGACCTTCTGCTTCCGTGCTTGCGAGTGAAGCTCTTGCTCTGCTAGCAGGTGTCACTATAACAAAGGCCAAGGGATTTCACAAGGTTATCTTTGAGACTGATTCATTATAACTAATTAAAGCGATATGTCACCCACAAAGAGGGATCCCATGGGATATTGAAGCTTTTGTTAATGATATCTTTAAATTGGCTTGTAATGAGCATCACTTTCATTCTATTTATGTAAACCATAGCGCCAATAAAGCTGCGGATTGGGTAGCCAAAAATACTAAGGATCTGATATGTAATCCCGCTTGGGCTATTAATCCTCCTTTAGCCCTTGAAGCTATTGTATACTCTGAAGCCGTTAGGCATTTGGGTTAATGAATTTTATTGTTCAAAAAAAAAATTACCCTTAGATTCGTGATAGCAAGAAGAGTTCACTTTTATAGTAATGGCACATGTAACAAATATGTGTTATTAAAAATTTTGTTAATGGCCAATTCCAAAAAAAAAAAAAAAAAAAAAAAAAAAACCCCTCGTTTCTTCTCATATTTTCAGAAAATCCTTTTTTTCTCTCTTTTTTTCTTTTTTTTTTTTCAAAACCCCAATTCTCTTCTCTCTTTTCTTTTTTCTTTCCTCTTCCCTCTCTTATCTAAACTCTCCCTTTTTATTTTCTCCCCTTTTCTTCCACCCACTTCCTTCTTTTTCTCCCTCTTCTCTCTAACTTCTCCTCCCATTTTCTCTAACTTTCCATCACTTCTCTCCAACTTTCCTCCACCTTACTACCAACTCCCAAAAATCTCTCCCTTTTTTCTCTCATCTCATCCTGAAAAACTAACAGTCATAAATTTAAAAAAAAAATTTGGCCAAAAACCTATCTAAAGAGGAAATTGGGTTTGAATTTTTCGGGTCATTACTATTGTAGGATCATCATTTGGGCTTTTCATCATTAGGCTTTTTTCTGATTTCATATGGACCAAAACCGATTGTCAACAACGGTATATAATAATAATTATTTCAAAACTATGGTGGTTGTTTTCATGGACCATAAAATAACCAAAACAACCATGAAGACAACTGAAACAATCAAATAAAATAACAAATAATGCTTACCAAAAATAAACAAAGCAAAAAAAATCACAACATACACTCATTAAATCAACAAGAACCCATGAAATGGCAAAAATCTATTAATACCTATAGCACCAGAAACATAGATTCAAAAACAAAATGAGAAAAAAATAAAATCCAAGAATTACCCAAGTGCCAATAACAAAAAAAAAAGATACCCACTCATCAAATTAATAAAAAATTCATGAATTGGCAAAAATCTATCAACACCCATAACACCAAAAACATAAATCTAAAAACAAAATCAGAAGAAGAAGAAGGAGGAGATGCATCAGTCATAATCATTTTAGTTTTCTTTGCTGCTAGAAATCCATTGTTAATGGGGTTAATTTTACAAATTTTGTTATAGTTAGTGATGGTTTTATTGAAAATATGGAGATTTTGATTAATTTTGCAAAACAAGAAGAAGAAGAAGAAGAAAACATCATACAACATCAAAATAAAAAATTTAAAAAAATATTTATGAAACCACAAAAAGGTAAAAATGAAAAAAAAAAGTAACTGTAATTTTGAAAAAATTTGATCAAACAACAGAGCATAATGTAATTTTACCTTTTAAAAAACAATCAAAATTATGTTTGGCCCTTATTTAAATGTCACTAAAGTTCAATATTTTTTGTATTAGCTCAAGCCCAGATCCGATAGTCAGATAACTAATTAATTAATTATAATTGATTAATTAGCTATCATTTATTAATCAAATTACAGCTAGTTGGATGATCATGAAGTGCTAGTGGAGATAGTGTGCTTGTAGAGTCACACTTAAGAGAGTAATTTCGATATTAGAGATTTAAAGTGGAGAATCAAAAGTAGAAAAGAAGACTAATCTCAAATTCAAAATTAAAAATTAGCATTTAACCAAGGAAAAATTGTACAAATGGTTTGTGAACTTTTCAGTTTTTGCTATTTTGGTGGTCAAACTTTTTTTTTTTTTTTACAATCGAGTGTTTGAACTCACTAATTTTGTATCATTTAATGGTTATGATCAGTTAATGGTTTCCTGAGCGCACAGTCAGCACAGGTAGGACTAGGGATGTCAAAACAGGTTGGTGGGTCGTGTTCATGTCAGGTTGACCTGCTTTGGCGACATGATTAGGGTCAACACGAACACGACCCGTTTATTAATCGTGTCCAATATCTCAACCCTAACACGACACGTTTATTAAACGGGTTACACGAACACGACACGTTTAACCTATTTAAATAAATAGGTTAGATGGGTCGTGTTGAA
>CATIWK010293486.1:0-20875 GCA_949634005.1 Mallotus japonicus
TATATATACACGTTTTGTTGTATACATTTCTCCTTTATCTATAAATCTTTGTGCATCTATCGTTGCCATACGCAGCCATGGCAGCAACCATTTCTCAAGTTTTTTCTAACCTCAAAGTCATAGCCATTATCTTCATCAATCTCCTACTCATCAAAGCAATATCTCTGATCAAGTCTTTCATCGCAGCTATCACTGGCCAGAGGACCCTCACCAGTACTTCTCAATTTCTCAGCTATATTGAACATAAGAATCCGGCCATTCGCTACTCCAAAACCCTGCATCCTCATGAATTGACAGAACGTTGCGCTGTATGTTTATCCGAACTCAAGGAAGGCGAAAGCGTAAGGAACCTGAAGTGCAAGCATCTGTTTCATAAGGGTTGCTTAGACGAGTGGTTGCAGCAATATTGTAAGTCTACTTGCCCTCTTTGCCGGCATGAGGTGTTGGATAATGAAGTGGTGGCTAGTTATCGACTGTTTAAGGATAATGAGAATGAGAGAAGGCATGATATGAGTACTGACGAGATGATTTTCTTGGTTTCTTCTTTACAAGGTCATGCTAATTTTCTTAGTTTTTGGTAATTTTGCTTTTTTTCTTATATTAATCTGAGGATAGGGCTGAAGGTATAGATTACACTTCTGATCTCCTATGTACATATTAATCCGATCACCTTAGTTATCTCAAATGAGAGGATATCACTGATTCGAGTAGTGATAATTTATTAGTTTTCGGAAAAAAAAAAAAATTGTTTTTCTTTTTTATCATATAAAAATAAAATAAAAAAAAGTACATAACTTTTGTGAAAATTATGTGCTACATTTATAAAGATACTTTGCAACTTAATTTCATTTTCCTACCATGTTCATATAGAGTTCTAGTTTCTGTTTTCTTTTGAATAAAAATGTAAATTTTATAAATTTTGAGACTTTTATAAACAACTTTCCTTATTTTTTTTTTCCAACAAACAACTTTCCTCATTGGGTACTATATATTTTGACCTTCTCCCATAAGTTAGGCTAGGTAGCTAACCTATAATGCGAAAATGAATTACCTAACACAATATATATATATATATATAGAGAGAGAGAGAGAGAGGTTAATGTCGTGGATAGTGATATTATAACCTGTGGCGTTTTATAAAAGGTTCTTTCTCAATTAATTAGCTCGTATATATAATTTTAAAAAAATTTGTTTTAGAGTATACCATACTGGTGAAGTCCATGATCTAGCTAGCTTCTTGAATCCTCTACTTTGATGGGTACTAATTAGTTCAATTATTAGCTGCATTACCAGTAGATTTACATAAAAAAAAGTTTTATTGAAAGGGCAATTTGAATGGCTGCAATTTGACTTGATGTATACAATATACAAAGGAGCACTTGAGAACCATCTGAATGAAATAATTTTTGACAAGTGGAGGTCTTTATAGTATATATATAAGATTTATCTTGGTTGGTAGTTGGCCGCTGTATACTTTTAATTAAAATATTGGCAATTGAAAGCAATGGTTGAGGAATCTCAAGTCTAATGGTTATTTGATTTGGATTTCTCTAGTGATCAATTCAGTCATGGTTGGTAAAATCTTGCCTGCTGATTTAATATGTGCATATACACTACAAGAAAATGTTAATTGGTGACGCTGAAAATTTTCTTCAGTGAATTAAATGCGTCGCTAAAGATATTGTCAGCGCTGGTGAATTCAGTGCCAATCGTATATCTAAATTTGCTGACGGGAGAAAATAGGCGAGTGGAGTCTCTGTCGCAGTAAATTAAAATTGGCGATGAAAATGAGTGATTGTCGCTAAATTTAAAATTGGAATGTTTACCAACATATTTAAATTGAAAATTTGAGATGTTAACACAATCAAATAAAATCAATTATAGCAAATATTTAATTGAATTTCAATTTTCATGCAACTGGATATTTTCAAATAAAAATTTAATATTGTAACTTTACCTTCTTTGAGCATGATTTTTTTACTTATACTAACATTGATCACTTGTCATAAAAAAGTGTTGATACCAAAGACACTTAAAAATGAAAATGTGGCATATTAAAATTTTAAAAAACTAAAATTATCATTTTTAAGTATAAAGAAAAATAAAATAAAATTCAAGATATGTTCATGTCCATCATCGTCATCGCCACACAATCACTATAATCACCATTACCATCATCACCACCTACTAGCTAAAAATTCAATTGCTCTTCCACTATTCAAAAAAAAAAAAAAAGCCAACTCTCTCCGGGTGCTTCTCATCACTTAGAAGCTCCATCGAAACTCGACTTTTAATGCTCACAGATCCATTGGAATTAGGCACCAAAGATGCCAAAAAAACTAGTCACTCCTTATCCTATAATAAGGCAGAAGCTAAACTCTGTGTGTCCTATAACCATCTCTGCCTCTTCCAAATACCACCATCATTTTATTTCAAATAAAATAACATTTAGTAATTATTGTCTCTTTTTGTTTGATCATCTCAAAATTTAAGCGATGGGAGCCTAAAATTATTCAATTTTTTTTATTAATAAGGAGGTCATATGACCTAAGCATTAGTAGTCTTCCTCTTTTAAATCAGATAAAAATTAACTCCACAAATGACACAGGATTCAAACTATACCTCATGACACCCTTAAAAAAAAAAGATAACTACTACACCTCCATGGAAAATTTTCAATTTTTACGTTATGATTTATTGTTAGTTTCCATATTTTTAGTTTCAATTTCTCTAGTTATTTCTTGTTTCTTTTTCCATATTTGAGGTAATACAACATAGGTGGCAAAGAATTGTAGCATGTAACTTTAAAATACAATTGTGCCACACAAACCTAGACCTCTTCATCACCACCATTGATTACACATAAATTAAGTACAAAGTTAAAGTTTGTATAGTCATTATATATAAATTAAGTACATAGTTAAAGTTTGTATATATAGTCATTATGTACAAATTGTAAAGATTACTTGATCAACAAGAAAACTTAAACAAATCGATTGAATAACTTGAGAATATTATTGACAACAACTTGTGAATTATATAGCCATACAGTTGTAACTGGAATGAGAAAAAAAGCCCACAAAAACACGTATCATACTTTGTGATAACAACTACCGGAAAGTAACAAAAACAATCCTAAATAATAGAGATTTATTCTAGCAAGAAAATTGAAACAGTTTAAACTCAAGCAACCACTTCCAACAATCCCTCCCTTGAATTTATTATTCTTGGCAGACACTTAGTTCACCTCTAAAACAGTACACACTCCTAGTTCTTCACGAAACTTTTGGAAGTCTTCCAACTTTAACGGCTTTGTCATCAGGTATGCAACTTGATTTCGAGTTCCACAATAAACCATATCAACAACTCCTTTAGTAAGATCTGTGAGAAAGTGAAATCAGGCATCTATATGTTTGGACCGACCATGTAAGACTGGATTCTTGGATAGCAAAATTGTTATCACACTTCACCACAGTGCTTCCTTCTTGTAAATGACTAATTTCCTTTAATACTCTCCTCTTCTAAATAGTTTGGCATGCACAAGCTACTGATGCCACAAACTCGACCTCGGTGGTTGATAAAGTAATAATAGGCTACTTTCTCAATGACCAGGCACCTTTACTCATCATAAACATATAGCTAGAAGTGCTCTTTTGATCTTCCATATCACTCGTATAATCACTATTTGTGAAAGCCAATAAGTTACTAGCTCCTCCCGTCGTGTATAGGATTCCATAATTCATGGTTCCTCTTAGATACCTCAATGCTCTTTTTGCTACTTGGAAGTGCAACTCAGTTGGACTAGCCATAAAATTACTAATCAAACTTACAATGAACATGAGATCATGTCGTGTAACTGTTAAATACATTAGGATTTCCATGATCTGCTTGAAATAAGTTTCATCCACTTTGACTTATTTCTCATCTCTGTATATCTTGTACCTCTAAACTATGGGATTACCAACTAAATTGCTCTCCTTTAAGCCAAACTGATTCAACACTTCAGCTGCATATTGACAATATGATGTGAAGAGAAGCTTACTGTTGTATTGTATTACTTGATAAAATATATACATATATACAGATAAGAGTTAATAATAGTATGGACAGTATGAACAACTAAGGGATATACTTCTAATACAATACAAATACTAAATAGTTATCTTATCACCCCGTCTCAAGTTGTATAGGGGTTGGACGCACAGACAACTTGTTTCGAAGATGGCAGAATTGTCGTTTAGATAAGAATTTTATGTGAATCTCGGCAATCTGGTCTTGTGAACTGAGATAGCGCACCTGCATTTCTTTGTTGGTAACCTTATCTCTTACAAAATAATAGTCAATCTCCAAGTGTTTCGACCTTGAATTGAAGATGGGAGTAGACATGAGGTAGGTTGCACTTAAGTTATCACACCATAGGACTGGTTTGGAGAATGAGAGCCAAAGTTCATGCATTAGGGAGCATAGCTGATGAAGTTCGTTAGTAGTGTGAGTCAAAGCCCTATACTCAGCCTCGGTGGATGATCTTGCAACAGTTCTTTATTTGCGACATAAATAGAAAAACTAGTAGTAGACTTCCAGTTATCAAGATCCCCCCCCCCCTCAGTCAGTATCACTATAGGCCGAAACATTGAAGTGTGAGGAAGGGCGAAGTTGAAGACCATAATGTTGTGTACCTTTCAAGTAACGCAAGATGCGTTTGATAGCAACCCAGTGATTGGTAGTAGGAGCATGCATGTATTGAGATACTTTGTTCACTGAAAAGGCTAAGTCGGGTCTAGTGACACAAATATATTGTAGACCACCTACAATACTGTGATAAAAGGAAGAATCAGAGTAAGCCATACCCTTGGCTACAAACTTATGATTCGGTAAATAAGGAGTGGTAACGGGATGAGCATCTTGCATGTTTGCCTTGTGCAATAATTCGGTGATGTACTTGGACTGATGAAGTAACATGCCATGAGTAGTTTTGGTGACCTTAAGGCCAAGAAAATATCAAAGAGGTCCAAGATCTTTGATGGCAAAATTGGCTTGTAGTGAGTGAATGATAGTTTGCAAGAAAGCCGAATCATTCCCTGTCAATATAATGTCATCTACATAGATGAGAAGTAGAGCTTGACATTTGTATAGTGACAGTAGTACAAGGATGTATCAATTTTGGAGCTTTGAAATCCCAAGGAATTGAACCATTGTCGAGGGGCTTGCTTGAGTCCATAAATGGACTTTTTGAGTCGACAAACATGATTGGGAAAAAAGGGATGAACATACCCTTGTTGTTGTTACATGAAGACTTCTTCTTCCAATGCGCCATGAAGGAAGGCATTGGAGATGTCAAGTTGACGTATTGACCAGTGAAAAGACAGTGCCATAGTTAATATGAGACGGATAGAAGCATGTTTAACCACAGGGCTAAATGTTTTTGTAAAGTCCACTCATAGACGTTGATAGTGGCCTCTGGCAATTAGGCGAGCCTTGTATCTATCAATTGTACCATCTTATTTCCTTTTAATCCGATACACCCATTTCAAGACAATCAAGTTTTGTTTCGGTGATGGAGGGACCAATTCCCAAGTCTCATTCTTGAGCATAGCTTCGTATTCTTCTTGCACAGCTTTGCACCAATGAGCACTTTAGACAGCTTTAGTATAACAAGAAGGTTCCACTTCAGTGTGTAGGTTGGAGAAATAGGTTTTTAGTTTGGAAGAGTTAGTTTGGGAATGAGTCACCATATGGTATGATCATTGTGGTTGGGTGGTAGGTTGAGGAGGTTAGGGTGACGTTATTGGTGATGGGGCAGTAAGAGTCGTGTTTATTTGGTGATTCGATGATGGAGGAGATGTATATGATTGCGACTTGGATAAGGTGAGAGACGGAGATAAGAGTTGAGTTTGGGTGAGGTTGGAATTGGTTGGAGGCGGATTGGTTTCGGTGATATATTGTTGTGATGGGTTCAGATGAGGATTAATGTTGGTAGTAGGTGAGATAGAGTTTGATTTGGTTTAGAAGAGTGGTGGGAGGAAGATAAGTGATGATGTAGGAGTCTTGTCACTGGATGCCACTGCTTGAGGAGTGTGAAAAGGAAATTCCTGGTCATAAAAAAGAACATGGCGTGAGGTAAAAAATTTAGAGGAATCCAAATCAAAACAAATGTAACCTTTATGTATCTTACTATATCCCATAAATACACACTTTTTGGACCTAGGTGAAAGTTTATTTTCACTGTATGGTCTGAGCTAGAGATAGCATAAACACCCAAAAGTGTGCATAGACATATACTCAGGGTCCTTATTAAATAATTTGGTGTAGGGATTATTGTTATGCAATAGCGGAGTAGGAAGACGATTAATAATAAAAATAGCTGTTTCAAAAGCTTGAGACCAAAATTTGGTGGGGACATTAGAATGGTGTAGCAAAAAGAGAGTTGTTTCAATGATATGTCTGTGTTTTCTTTCTGTGCACCTATTTTGTTCAGGTATTTTAGGCAAGAACTACATTAAGTAATTCCATTTTCTAGTAAATATGGAGTGAAAGCTTGAAATTCACCACCCCAATCAGCTTGAAAGGATTTAATGGAACACTCAAAATATTTTTCAACAAGATTGCGAAATTTAATAAAAATATTAAGAACATCAGACTTAAATTTAAAAAAAAAATCCAAGTGTATTTGCTGTAATGGTCATAAAAAAGCACATAATATCGACTACCATCAGTAGCTGGAATTGGGGAAGGCCCCCATAAATCAGAACAAATTAATTATAGTGGTTTCTTAGCCTGAAAGTGAGATAATGAAAACAGGTAGATGATGACTTTTACTTATATTACAAGCATGACAAGCAATATCACTCTTATTTGAACTAGCTGGCAAATGAAATTGACTAAGGACTTTGCACACAGTAACTGGATTGGCATGACCAAGTATGTTATGCCATTGAGAAAAACTAAATGTAAGAAAATCTGTAGATGGTGAATGACTGACTGATGACTTAGAATAAAAAAGAATGGAATACAATCCATCATTATTCTGGCCTGAATTAAATGTCTTCCTCATGAGGATATCTTTGATAAGAAAATGATCAGGGAAAAATTCAACAGAAACTTGGTTAGTTTTGGTTAAAGAATGCACAGATAATAAATTGCAGCATGAATCAGGTACACAAAGAATAGGATCTAACAAAAAAGAATTATTAGAATGTGAATAAAATGATGATCCTATGTGTGTAATAGGAAGAGTTTTACCATTTCTGATTTTGACTGAATCATGGCCAGTATAATCTGAATTCAAGGACATGTTGTCAAGTTAGGAAGTGAGGTGATGAGTGGCACCCATGTCAAGAATCCAAGGCTGATTTGATGAGGATGAGGTAGCAAGGTTAGAGGTAGGGCGATTTGTGAACATAGGTGAAGATGTTGTCTGTTGCATGCCTTTGTTTCGTTGATCTGGGCATTGATAAGCAAAGTGCCCAAAGCCATAGCAATTATTGCATTAAAGGTACCTTTCAGATGTGGAAAATGATGAGTAATTGGTCTGTCTTCCATTATATACCATGATTGGCCTCTACCACCACGGTAGTGAGAACCAGAATTAAAGCAGCCACCTCGAGTTGTTGTTGCTACAATATGAACCGATGGGACAATGGTGGATTTGGATTCTGTAGGTAGATCTTTTTCTTTATAGAGAAGTAACCCATACAGCTCATCATATGAAACGTCATCAGGTCTGTGTTGTAAGGAGCAAATGAATGATCGATATGATGAACGAAGACCATTCAGAATTACCTGAACAAGATCGCTATCCAAAATAGGATTATTGGGAGTAACTAGCTGATCAAAAATGGCCTTGGCACGCTGTGTATATTGAGCTATCTTTCAGTAGGCTCTTGTTGTAATCGGAATAAATGAGATTTGAGAGTTTGGGCCTGAGCTTTCAAACCAACAGCGTATGAGCTAGCAAGCCTTTCCCACAACCTGAGGAATAAAAGCCTCAGATATCAAGCCAACGATCCAACTTAAGACAAGTTGGTCTTGGCAAAACCAGGATTCGATTGGTCGTTGTCAAGCGTCTGTAATGGAGAAACGCAGGTGCCATCGATATGCATTGTAAGATTATAAGAATTGAGTAAGGGCAATAATTGAGCTCTCCATTGCAGGTAGTTTGTGGAATTGAGTTTCACTGGTAGTTGATGGGCAATATTAGGAAGAGATTGAATCGAAGAATTTTGAGACGATGGAGCAGCAGTGGTCAGAGTTGTGCTTGAGCTCGTGTCATCACCCATGGAGTCAGATGGTCGTTAAACCTTTTCTAGCTCTAATACCATGACAATGTGACGTGAAGAGAATATTACTGTTGTATTGTATTACTTGATAAAATATATACATGTATACAGATGAGAGTTAATAATAATATGAACAACTAAAGGACAGACTTCTAATACAATACAAATACTAAATGGTTATCTTATCACATATTTCCTTTGAATATAAAAATGCCATCTGACCTTTACAGTACCTCAATCCCAAGAAAGAATCTCATCGTCCCTAAGTCAGTCATATCAAACTCTTTCTTCATTGAACACTTAAACTTACCCATCATATCTTCATCACCACCGATGAACAAAAAATAATTAATATAAATGCTCACAATGAGAATCTCACCTTCCTTGATTTATTTGATAAATAAGGTCTGTTCACTATGACTTTTCTGAAAGCCCTCTTTAATGAAGTAAGACTCAATTTGGCTAAACTAAGCTCTTGGGGCTTGTTTTAGTCTATAAAGTGCCTTATTATACACCTTATGAGCACTTCCTTTCTTTTCATACCCCTTCACTTGCTCCACATAAACTTCTTCACTTAGCTCTCCATTTAAAAATGCAAACTTGACATCTAGTTGATAGAGCTTCCAGCCTTTATTTGCAGCAAGTGTTATGATCATTCTCACAGTGTCCATTCTTGTTACAGGCACATACACCTCTGTATAATCCACTCCATGTTATTGTGAATAACCTTTAACCACTAGCCATGCTTTGTATTTGTTAATTTCTCCGAGCTCGTTTAGTTTAGTCCTGTAAACCCATTTTACTCCTATTCTTTTTGCCCCAATTGGTAACTCTACTAACTTTCAAGTTTGATTTTTCTCAATGGATCTAATTCCTTCATCCATGGCTAATCTCCACTTTGAGCTCTTCACTACTTCCTCAAAACTCACAAAATCTAAAGACACAACAAATGCTATATTCAACTCTTCTTCTTTTAATAGACCTTTACCTAAAACATAGTCTCCCATCCATAAAGGAGGGCGCCTATCTCTACCCTCCCTAACATTCATGCCTTCTTCATTAGTGGTACTTGAAGAGACATGTTCAGCTTCAGTTTCATCAACTCCAACTTCTTCCTCTTCTATGTTCTCTTCATATTCTTCTGCATTATGAATATTGTTTTCACTATCTTCCCATTCTAAGTCCATCAACAGCTCCTTTTCATAGATTGCATCCCAATTCCATTGACTTTCTTCTTCAAAGATCATATCTCAACTCACAATAATTTTTTTAGCAATGAGAATACACAATATGTACCCTTTAAACTCATCATTAACACTAAGAAGCATATAACTTATACTTATATCTTCGAGCTTGGCCCTTTTAGCATCTGGAATATGGACATGCCCTATACATCTGAACACTCAAAATGCTCCACTAATGGTTTTTCTCCACTCCAGGCCTCCTTTAGGGTCATCTCTTTAATAGCTAGTGTAGGTGACCAATTCAGAACATGCACTGTCCATCTCACCGCTTCAGGCCAAAAGGCCTTAGGCACTTTTTTTTTTACAATATCGATCTCACAAGATTCATCACGGTCCTGTTCTTGTGCTCGGCTGCTCTATTTTACTGTGGAGTGTAAGTCGTAGTCAACTATTTTTTATCCCATTTTTCTTATAAAATTCATTAAATTCCTTAGAGTTAAACTCTCCTCCTCTATCTGTACGCAGACACTTAATAGGCAAACCAATTTCTTTTTCCACGAGCATCTTGAAATACTTAGAGAAATAAAATGCTTTTGATTTCTGTAACAAAAAATACATCCATGCTTTTCTAGAAAAATTATTTATAAAGCATAATATGTACCTCTTCTTACTATTAGAAGCTGGAGTAATGGGCCACAAATGTCTGTGTTAACCAATTTTAATTTTTGAGTTACTCTCCATTAGCTCTTTTTGGAATTAAATCATAATGCTGCTTACTCTTCATGCAATCGGTACACACTATTGTGGAATCTGGTAACTTAGGTAGGCCTATAACAATTTTTTATAGTAGTATCTTTAGTCCCTTGTGGCTGAGATGAGCGTATCTACAATGCCATAAGTGGGTGGTGTCTTGTGTAGTAGTGTTGAAGCAAGGTTACTTTTGAACTTGAGCCTCAGCAAACAACATAAATATTCTATTTGTGGTCATATTGTGGTCATATTAGTCTGAATAATCAGACCTTTATGAGGATGATATATCTGACACATCCCTGATTGAATTAAGATGGCCAAGCCTCGGTCCTGTAGTTGACCAATACTCAAGAGATTATTCTTGAGTTCAAGTGTATAATATGCTTCGGTGACCATATAAGTTACTCCATTCACCTTCAGCTTCACACTTCCCATTCCGAGTACTTTCATTTTAGTGTTGTTTTCAAGTTTCACCACATGTCTGAAGGCGTCATCCATCTCACTGAATACTAATTTGTCTCTACACATGTGGTTCGATCATCTTGAGTCTAAGAACCAAGATTCTTCCCTTTTGTGTTGTACATCTCCATATATGGCATCCACAATAGCTCTTCTTTGTCATTAAACTCAATATAGTTTGCCTCCTTGTCCCAGGATGGACACTCATATTTATAATGACCAAGTTTGTGACACTTAAAGCATTCAATTATAGCTCGATTGAAGCTCTATCTTCCTTTTCCTCTATCACGTCCTTTAAAGGTGCTTCTGCCTCTTCCTCATGTGGCAAGCTTCTTCTCTAAACTTATTTTCAAGGCATGTTCTTCACCATCTTTCTTTTAAAACTTCTATCATGCACAATCAAAGAGCTTTGCAGCTCATCAACCATGAGAGAATCAATGTCCTTTGACTTCTCAATATAGCAGAGAATGTAGTTGAACTGTTTTGTTAAGGAGCGTAGGATTTTCTCTACCACTTTAACATCTGGCATGTTCTCTCTAGAGTTTCGCATGTTATTAGTAACTAGTATAACTCTTAAAAGTAATTAGAAATAGATTCTCTAGCCTTCATTTCCAAAACTTTAAAATCTCGATGAAGTGCTTGGAGTTGTGCACGTTGAATCCTTGCATTCCCTTGAAACTTTTTCTTCATTGACTCTCATATTTGTTTGGACGTGTCCTTTTGAAGAATGGTCTTCAGGATTGATTTGTCAATGGATTGGAAAAGTTAGTTTTTCACCTTTAAGTCCTTCAATGTAAGCTCTTCCAAAGTCTTTTTCTTTGTAGTCGCTAAAGCTTCTCCAACTCGAGGCTCAGAATACCCAGTTTCGATGAGATTCTAATACTCCTTTAACCTTAGAAAATTTTCCATTAGCATACTCTAATGATCGTAATCTCCATCGAACTTGGGAATGCTAGGTTGAGCAAAACTTGTGTTTCCTTCTGCTGCCATCTCTTAATCACTCCCTAAGTGTTTCACTCTCTTTCTCAAGTTAGGATACTATGGTTCCTAACCTCACACTTAAACTCTCACGATCAAACCCCTATATTAGGCTTTGATACCAATTTGTATAGATTACTTGATTAACAGAGATTATGAATAAAGAAAACTTAAACAAATTGATTGAATAACCTAAGAATATTATTGATAATAACTTGTGACTTATATAGCCATACAGCTATAACTAGAACGAGAAAAAATAGTCCATAAAGCATGTATCATACTTGTGGTCACAACTAATGGAAAGTAACAAAAAAATCATAAATAATAGAGATTTATTCTAACAATAAAATTAAAATAGTCTTAAACTCAAGCAACCACTTCCAACATAAATTAAGTACAGACTTAAAGTTTGTATAGTCATTATTTATGTGATAGTATGGTTGTGAGAAGATTTTTATATTGTAATGCACTAGTAATTATTACTACTTTTCTAAGTTATTTATTGAGGTTTAGCTCCCGTGTCATATTTGTAACTGGATTAGTCAGAGTCTAATGAGATCTAAATATTGGTAATTTAAATAAAAAATAATTATTGCCTATATCATAAATACTAATCTTTTTCCCTTGCCAAAACATTGCACCATAAAACTATACTAACTAGGTCATTATCCTTATCAAAGCTTTTACTCAGTTTAAAAAGAAGTTCATAGGAGTAGCCAGCATAATTAAGATTTGAATTTTAGCCCAAAATGCAAGATAGCCATTTCAAGAATAACAATAATTTAAATTCCCCAAGTTCTAAATCCTAAAATACTTTATAGTTTTCAAGGATTCCCTTATTTTGTTAGTTTTCAAACTTCATCTTATATGCCATCTCAAAATAGTAATGAATGTTAAGGGTGTACGTAGTTTGCTCTGTGGTTTTTGTGATACTTTTGAGCTTTATTGATATAAGAAATCCTGCTAATTATGCTAGTAAATATAGGCAGATGATCCCTATTGTTCTTTATGGTGGCAGTAAAGCTTATGGAAAAATGGATGATGCTGGTGGTTATGGAAATCACTTCAACCAAGAATCTCGTGTCAACTCTATAGCATTAAGCTCAGTTCTGTTCAAAAATATATTTAGATGTAGTACTTATTTTGTTTTTAAGGAGGCAAATGTTCCATCAGGAGAAAATGGTGGTTGGTGTAGGCATTTTTGCCCTCACGATACAATATAAAATTGGTAGATGTAGTGCCTCTTTTATTTCTTTTTGTTCTATTAGAAACAAAAAGCGAGAGAGAATAGAAAGAAAATTACCATTTCTAATGCAAGAAAATAGTATAATAAAAAAAATATAATTCTAAATTTACTTTATAAAGGCATATACAATTGTTACTTTTGTTGTTTATTTTTAATTTGTTTATTGCAAGTGAAATGAAAATTAATTATAAAAATTCTTAAAAGTTTGAGTTTTGTGTAGAAGCTAGAAATATTTGAAAAAAAAACATTAAATATGCTAACCAGATAGAAACAAAAAAAAAATCATAAATAAGCTTAAATCAATAGAAAAAAATTTTACCCAGGCATTTGATTCTCCTTCACTCTATCAAGACCAACATTCGCACAAAACTAACACCACTATAGCCATTGCAAAAAGTTAAGTCGTCAAAACTACTTTAACTGTAATCATATGTACACTCATATAATTAGTAACTTTTAGGGTTAAGTACGGAAAAGTATCCTGTGGTTTCACGTTTTTAGATTTGAGGGCCTGTGGTTCTTTTTTTTTGCACTTAAATGACATGTGATTAAAACCGTTAGCAACTAAGTGACATTTTCCGTCAACTCCGTTAAATTTGCCTACGTGGCAGCTAATGTGGGCGAAAGGGATGACGTGGCACACATGTGGCATATGATATGGTGCCACTTATTGCCACAACGTGGGTCCCGCTTTTAGCCATGTAGAGCGCCACATCAACAAGCACTTTTATAATGTCGTATGAAATATCTAAATTACCCTTTTTAAACCCACCCAATCAAATTCCCCAATCTTTGCAAATGACCTGCCTTCAACCTAAGAATTTTAATTCACTCCTGAAACCCTAGTAGACACCACTGCCACACAGCTCACCATAATTGGGTTTCATCATCTAGCGTAAGAATCAGAAGGCTCACTCCTCCGCCCTTTCATCCATCTGTTAGATCTTAATGAGGAATGCCACTCTCCATTTACCTCCACTAGAAATATAATGTCTGATTGACGTCGGTGCGCAAAGACGACGGGGTGCAGGTTGTGCTATCTGCACACTACCGAAATCAGAAGGCTTGAGTATGTTAAACTTTGTGGGCCATCTATGTGATAACAATTCATGTGTTGTTGTTTGAGTATGATGATTGAAATCTTGAAAAAAAAAATGCAAATATGATAGCTTGACTCTTTCCTTTCTCTGAATCATTTGCTCTTTAATTTTTTGCTTTTTTCTTTTTTAGTTACAACTTTTTCTTGAATTTTCCCTTAATAATGGAAAGCTTGTTTTATTATCACCTCGGTTTCTTATTCTTTATGTTCTTACTTTACAAAATCCTTTTCTAGCAGAAGAAAAATCTGCCCCCTGGTCCGCTTGCTCTTTCAGTTATTGGGCACTTACACAAACTCAAGAAACCACTTCCCTTGGCCTTAGAGACACTCTTGTCGCAGTACGGTCCAATTCTATCCCTCAAGTTGGGCTCTCGATCTATTCTTATCGTTTCTTCACCATTTGCTGTCGAAGAATGCTTCATAAGTTGTTTAAGGCTTCAGTTGGTGGCAAGCAAAAGGTTGATTTGAAGTTTCAGGCTTCTTTTCTGCTGTGCAATGTCATGATGAGAATGGCTGCTGGAAAACCCTATATGGAAAAGGAAGTTGAGGACACAGAGGTGGAGAAGCAGCTGATTCGAGGATTCGAGGATTCAAGGATAAGTTCTTTCCGAGCCTGGCCATGAATATTTGTGATTTTATTCCGTTCTTGAGGATGATTGGTTTAAAAGGGATCGAAAAGAGCATGATAGAGCTGCATAATGCAAGAGATGGGTTTTTGCAAGATTTGTTGAATGAAATTCGATTTAAGAGAAAAAATTTGAAAACATCAGATGAGGAAGAGAAGAGATTGATTGCTGAAACCCTCCTTTCTCTACAAGAATCGAAACCTTTTTTTTTTTTTTGATTGTTCATTCTTTGAATAACGGCTCAGTTTCTAGCTCGAAAAGAATAAGATGGCATTGAGCTGAATTTACAGTCTTGGTTTTTAGAATGTGATTGTTGAATCGGATTTTAATGAAATGCTATCTTTATTTAAAAAAAATTGTGATATGTATTAATGGAGAGAGATTTAAATTTTTCCATGTAAAGAAGAATTAAGGGTATTTTAGAGAAATCATTTACTTAATGGATGTTAAAAAGGTAATTTAGAAATTTCATATGACATTATAAAAGTGCTTGTTGATGTGGCGCTCTACATGGCTAAAAGCGGGACCCACATGTGTGGCAATAAGTGGCACCATATTATATGCCACGTGTGTGCCACATCATCCCTTTCGCCCACATCAGCTGCCACGTAGGCATACTTAACGGAGTTAACGGAAAATGTCACTTAGTTGCTAATGGTTTTAATCATATGTCACTTGAGTGCAAAAAAAAAAAAAAAACCACATGCCCTCGAATCTAAAAATATGAAACCACAGGGTACTTTTTCGTACTTAACCCTAACTTTTAAAAACTTGAATAGATTTTTTTTTTATCATAAGCTAATTATCTTGAAATAATAAGCGTCTGAGAAATGATAAATGTGGCAATTTGTAAGAAAGTATGATGATAAATAAAAGTAACGATTGAGAAGATAAAGATGATTACAAGTAGAGGAAATTTAGATTGAGAATTGAGGAAATAGACATATTTCTGGAGGAGAATTTTTTTGAGGAGATAAAGTTTAGGGTTAATTACTATAACATCTATGATATTTGACCTATTATACTATTAGGTCCCTATATTTTTATTAGATACTATAACATCCTAATATTTTGGTCCGTTAAACTATTAGATCCCTACAAATAAATGGACCAATTTAAAAAATATTTGAAGGTCTATTTAATACCTGAACTTATAATATAGTTTTAAATTTCATCCAATTTTTCTATTAAATTAATATATATTTTTTTGACTTATTATGTTTTTTTAGGGAAAATAAGCTTTCATTAACTTAAATCAGACTTCAAAACATCATAAATAAATTCAAGAGGGAACAGGCTCCACTCCTTACAATCTGTCACAGAAGAAGCGGCCCTTACAAGGCTACGTTCGTAGATCGTCTAATGAATCTAAACTGCACCTTAGCAAAAACAGAAGCTAGCTGTTTATAGTCTTCAACCAACAAATCAGAAGAAACTGATGAACCAGAATGAACAACAACTTGTATCACAAGCTGAGCATCCGATTCAATGATGAGATGATCTAAATGTTGCTCCTTTAACCAAGTAAGAGCTTCATGAATGCTAACAGCTTCAGCATCACGAGGAGAGAGATTACTGATCAGGCGAGCAATTCGAGCATAAATAAAAGAACCGGCTGAATCCTGAACCACACAACCAATCCCAACCTGTCCAAAATCTGGGGAGATAGTAGCATCAATGTTCACTTTTATCCAACCAAAACTCAGAAGTGACCATCTGACATTACCACTAGAAGACAAAAGATGTTGAACACACATATTGGCCAATATAACTTGAGCATCTCACCATTCCTTGAGCTTGCACCCTGCAAAGTTAAAAATTTGAAGGACAGTACTCGATTTAGACTGCAAAACAATATTGTTCCTATTACACCATAAACTCCAACAAATCATAGCCCAATGACAACAATCATCAAGGCTAAGTTTAGACAACACATCCACTGCCCAAGCAAAAAAAGACCCCTCCACACTACGAAAATCCACTTCCAATAAATTCCACTAAAAGGTAGAAAGAGACTAAACTTCTTGAGCAACCTCATAACTGATGAGACCATACCAAATATATTCTAAGGCTTAAGCACAGATTTTACACTCAGTAGGGATCATCATACGCTTACTTTAAAGAATATCTGCAGTAGGAATACACCCTCGATAAGCTTTCTAAAGGAAATTACGAACCTTGTGGGGAACTCGTAACTTCTAAAGATGATTCCAAAAATAATTGTACTTCGTACTCGACTCTCCCTTAATCATGCGATAACAGCTCTTAACAGAGTAAAAGTTATTCTTCTCCTTCAACCATACCTAATCATCAAGAACATCCCTGTTAGAAATCGGAATCCTCATAATCTCAGCCTTATCTCTACTATTAAAAAAATATGAAATTAGGTCCTCATCCCACCTATTCCGCTCCCAGTCCAAAAGATTCCCAACCCGAACCTCCTCTATACCCTCTGGCATTTCAGTGGTAATTTTACAATTTTGATCATCCAAAAGCCAATTTTCATACCAAACACTAGAATTTTTACCATTACCCATATGCTTACAGCAACCCTTCTTGACCCATTTCTTTGCTTCCTATATGCTCCTCTAAATGAAGCTGGGGATTACAAACCAACTTAGAGTTTAAGAAATCAGAATTAGAGTAGTATTGAGATTGAAAAATTTTAGAAACAAAAGAGTTTGGATATTTAATAAAGTGCCACCCCTGTTTGCCAAGTATAGTAAGATTGAACTCTCTCGGACTCTTAAAACCCCTCCCTCCCACTTCTTTGGGATCACAAAGTCTCTCCCATCTCATCCACCTAATGCCCTTACCACTTGATCCCCACCAATAAGAGTTCATCATTTTTTCAAGGTCTACACACAACTAAACAGGAAGAAGGAACACATTCATGACATAATTTGGAATAGATTAAGCCACAGTCTTAAGCAGGATTTCTTCCCACCTTAGAAAGTAATTTACTACTCCAACTCTGAAGCCTCTTCCACACTTTATCTTTAATAAAACCAAAAATCTCAATTTTTTCCTGCCAATAAACAAAGGCAGACCTAGATAATGGCCAGAACTATCAGCCAAAGAAACCCCCAGCTAAAAGCATAACTCAGATTTACAATCAACACTCATATTATGGCTGAAAGAAATAAAAGCCTTATTGAAGTTTACAACCTGACCAGATGCAGACTTATAGGCCTGAAGAACATCTTTAACAACTCTCCCTTCTCTATCATGAGCTCGAAAAAACAAATAGCAGTCATCTGCAAAGAAAAGATAACTAACTGATAGAGCTCCCCTCACTACACAACACCCATACCATAAACCCATCATCTCCTTACATCTAATGAGAGCACTGAGCCCCTCAGCACAAAGGATAAACAGGTAGGGCGACAAGGAGTCACCTTGATGCAAACCCCTAGCAGGAACAATCAGCCCTAGCTCTTGACCATCTTGGGGAATATTGTACCTCACTGAAGAAATGCAAACCTAAATCAACTTAATCCAATGGTCACTAAACCCAAGCCTATTCATCATATCATACAAGAATCCCCATTTATAGTGATCATATGTCTTACTCATGTCAATTTTAAGAGCTGCAACACCTTCTCTCCCTTGAGTTTTCCCGTTTAAAAAATGATTGATTTCATAAGCAATCAAGAAGTTGTCAGTAATCAGTCTATTCAGAACGAAGGCACTTTGGGACTCAGATACTACATCACCCAATAATAAATTTTTATTTTAACATTAAAATAAATCTAAAACATATTAATGTAAAATTAATACTACTCCAATAGGAATATGTAATCAATACTATATTAATTAATAGTTATCATATTGATTTGAACTCAATTTTACTAATTGTTATAATGCTAATACGACTTATATAATTGGTACTATACTAATTATAATTTATCATACTGACATGTATTCAATTTCGTAATTAGCAGTTCATCGATGCGATTTATGTAATTAGCGTCTATCAATTAAAGTTTACCATACTAATATGAACTCAATTTTTATAACTAGTATTGTAAAAAAGGCCCTGGAAGGGGTGAATATGGCAAATAAAAAATTTAAGATTAAAGATTAATTGAGAGCTAAAAGAAAATTGTTGTAGCAAGATAAGAGAGGGATTCAAGAACTCAAGAATTTAAGGAGTTTGATGCATAAATTGAATCTATGTCTCCACCTAACTTATCCCAAGTTAGAATTTTTAACGCCCACACCAATCTTATTAATTAAGATTAAGTTTACAAGAGTTTTAAGACTCAACTCTAACATTTACAACACAATGAGTTTTTCTAGGCTAAGCTCTAACCAAACAACAATCTTAAGTGAATTACAGTAATGTCAGATACCAACTCCACTCCTGTACTTCCTATAGCATCTCATGTTCATCATTCTAACCGTTGTCATTCTTGCTTTCCGACCTTCAACATCACATATTGATGTTGTTACTCATTCAATTAGCCAATAAACCAGCACATGCACAATCTCCAACTAATGGTGAATCTATTTAAGTAGTTAGAAAATACAAAATACAAAATAATTTAAAATTAACTTTGAGTGTGTTTGGATATAAACAATTGATTTGAAATTTTATATTTCAAATATTGAATTTAAAATAAGAATTTCAAATAACAAATCATTTCAAATTCTTAATAAATGAGTTTTTAAATTCACTGTCAATTCGTTTCAAATGCTCATAAATACAAATTCATATAATTTCTGAATAAAAGATTCAATTGAAATGTAAATTTATGCTCAAATCTTTTGTATTCAAATATTTTATTTGTTTATTTAATTTTTAGTTGTTGCGGTGATTTAAGATTTAGAGAAACATAAATTGATTGAGCAGGGTGTAAAAACAACGCAAAAGAAAAAAAAAAGGGGAAAAAAAAAAAAAAGAGAATGAAAGCAAATTATAGAGGGAGAAGAGAGACAAGAGAGCTCCAAGGATAATGACGACATGGAAGAGAATGAGTAGATTAGGTTGAAATTAAAGTTTAATAATTAATAAAAGTGAATGGTACTATTGTAATTTTAAAGAGAATTTTGTATATTTTTGTAATTTTAATTGCAGTTTCGGATTAAGGAGTTTCCAACTCAGCTTAATTTTTGCAGGTCACTCCAAATGAATTTCACGTGTTGATTTTGGTTTTGTATTGCAAAAGCATCCTTCAGTTGTTTTGTCTCAGCCTCTCTTATTATCAGAGGGACTAGCTTTTTTTTTTTTTTTTTTTTTTTTTTTTTAATCTAAGCTCTTCTTAATAAAATCTTTCATTTCAAAAAAAAAATAATATAAGTTTAAAATAAAAGTTTAAAGATTATATTAGTTAAATGAAAGTTGAGAGATGTTATAAACCAAAAAGGTAAAGTTCAGGGGTTAAACTAAACATTTGGCCAAAAGAATTTACTCTTGAATAATGTCTGATCCCATCATTAATTTTTTTACATATAAATAATAATTTAAGGTAATCCATTTTACATAATAGAATTTTTTTTTTACACCATTTTCCAACTGGATAAATATATAAAGGGAGTAAAATTCTCTTCTTGTTCGATTCTCCATACACAAAACTTATGATCAAAAACTTTAATTAAAGAAATTCAATCTACTCGTCATTCAAATTAACAAATATTGATTACATAATAGCTTTTAACACTGCATAATAAGTAATTGGGCTATGATAAGAATTAAAATTTTTTTGTAGATAAAAAAAAGAAGAAAAAATTTATTCAAATTTAAAGATAGCTATTTTTCTTCCTGAAATTTCATTTTCAGCTATTTTTCTTCCTGAAATTTCATTTTCAGAAATATCTAAAGGAAATCCTTTTTATTTTCCAAATATCTTTACATCAATGATTGAAGGGGAAAAAGACCTTTTAAAGGAAGATATTTGCACTTTCCGCGACGAAGGAGAAAATTAAACTGAAAGCTAATTATAGAATGCTTATGCAAATTCGTGGGAAAAGGCTCACCCTAGCACATTTTATTTAAAAGATTTTTATTAAAAAAAAAAAACACGTTTCAAATTTCTAATTTATTTTTACATGTGTCCCTTTCTTTCTTTTATTTTATTTTTTTCTCTTTTTTTTTAATTTTTATTCTTTTTATTTTTTCTCTCCTTCTTTTTTTTTATTTTTATTCCTTTTATTTTTTTCTCTCTTTTTTTTTCATTTTTCTCTTTTTAAAATTTTTAATTTCTCTTTTTTTCCATATTTTTTCTTTTTATTTTCTCTTTATTTTTTTATTT
>CATIWK010293511.1:0-13698 GCA_949634005.1 Mallotus japonicus
CATTAAATAAGCATTATCTTGTAAAATGTTTCATACTTGATAAAATAAAAAGTATTAATAGGGGTATTTTAGTAACAAAATGGTAAAACTACACAAAATAACTATAATTAACTAATTTTCTTAATCTGTGTGTAGAAACAATTTTGCCAAATATTATGGGACAGAGGAAGTAATTAATATCTATAAACTATCAGCAACTGTTTAACCAAATAGGCTAGAATAATATCAATAAGCAATTCTCGAGATTTTTTTTGAATGTATGAAAATAAAGTGAATATCATGACTAAAACAGACAAACTTAAGGAATTCAATCTATTAATTAACTGAATTTTTTTGCTAACCTAATTAACTAAAAAGAGACTGACTTCCAACTTTCCTTCTAAGGTAAAAACAGGTTTGCTTATAATTGACCAAGCCTCAAACCACCAACTAACTTTTACTTTGTACATTAATTGATATTTGAAATGAATGCTTACTTCCTAAGTATTCTATCTATCTAAATTAATTATATGTTCTCCTTTTATAACCTAGTGGCTTAGTAATGAATATTGTAAAGTGAGATCACGAGTTTAATTCCTCTTCTTCTTGACCTCCCAATTGTTAAAAAAAAAAAAAAAATCCTATAACCATCAAATTATACAATTTTTTATTAATGCTTTTATTTAATTTAATAGCCTTATTTTTTCATCCATAGCTAAAAAACTACACAAAATTAATATCAAAAATTTAATTTTTACAAATCTACATATAATTTTTCATTAATTTTCAAATAAATCGCAATAAAACTTTATTATGCCATTTTCACATTTTTACCAAAAAAAAAAATATAAATAGAGTTCACGATCTTCTTAATATTTTTAAAAATTCTTTTTGTATTACTTTTCACTTCTAAAAGTTGTAATATATCAATGTGGATATTATTTTTATAGGTCAAATGTAAAATATTTAAAAATATACATTTTAATATATTTATAAAAAAAATATTTTTATAATCAAATTATTTATAAATTTGCGAGGGTAGTTTTATATTTTAAATAATTAAATATTATTTGAATTACATTTTTTTTTTAAAAAAAAAGGAGAGGACGCTCCAAACCAAAAAAACCACCGCTCTGATTTATAAAAATAATAATCATTACGCAAAAGGGGTTTTGATTTGGAATTCCAAAACGGTAGTAATAGAGAGTGTGGAACCGACGCTCCCTACACAAACGAACCACAGCGACTCATACTCCTTCTGTCAAAACATAAATCAGCGCCAATACCAAACGACGCGTGTCCCTTCGCCAGCTGTATCCCAAACTCCAACCTAAACCCAACCCCAACCCAACCCAAAAACCCCCCAACCGCTTGCCTCGAACCGTCGCTGTACCATAACTCCTCCCTCACCGTCTCCACCGGTTACCCGTCTCCCTCCCTATATATATACGCAACACTCTCTTCTTCCTCGATTATATTTCTCTCTGTCTCCATCCCCTCTCCCCTCTGCCTCTTGGCACTCCATCATCGATTCTGAAAAATAAAATTAAAAAAAATTTGCTTAAAAATGGCAGTTACTGGTAAGGAGGGGGTGGATCGGATCAAAGGTCCATGGAGCCCCGAGGAAGATGATGCCTTGCAAAAACTCGTTCAAAAACACGGCCCCAGAAACTGGTCTCTCATCAGCAAATCAATCCCCGGTAGATCAGGCAAGTCCTGCCGTCTACGGTGGTGCAACCAGCTCTCTCCCCAGGTTGAGCACCGCGCCTTCACTCCTGAAGAAGATGAAACTATTATCAGAGCTCACGCGCGTTTTGGCAACAAGTGGGCCACGATCGCCCGTTTACTCAATGGCCGTACAGATAACGCCATTAAAAATCACTGGAACTCTACGCTTAAGCGTAAGTGTTGCTCTCTCGACGAAGGGTACGATGGTAATAATAATACTAATGGTAGTAGTGATATCAATACGCAGCCGTTGAAGCGATCGGTGAGTGCGGGATCAGGTGTGCCTGTTTCTACTGGTCTTTATATGAACCCTGGTAGTCCTTCTGGATCTGACGTCAGCGATTCCAGTGTTGTTCCTGTTTTATCCTCGTCGCCACATGTTTTTAGGCCCCTCGCTAGAGCTGGAGGTGTTGTCTCTCTTGTTGAAACGCCAACGTCGTCGTCTAATGATAATAATAATAACATTAGCGACGACCCGCCTACTTCCCTCAGTTTATCTCTTCCTGGTGTGGATTCATCGGAGGTTTCGAATCCGGTGAGCGTGCCGGAGTCGACAATATCTCTGATGCCATCTCCGGCGATGAATCAGGTGCAGCTTCCGGCGGCTGCTCCAGTTAATGGTGGTGGTGGGGGGTTTGTTGGGTTCACGGCTGAATTCATGGCGGTGTTGCAGGACATGATAAGGAGGGAAGTAAGGAATTTTATGATGGAGCAGAGTGGCGGGCGGGCTGTCGGTGGAGGAGTAAATGGTACCGGTGGTGTGGGTATGTGTTATCAGGCAGCAGGTGGAGAAGGGTTTAGGAATGTTGTGGGTATGAATAGGATCGGTCTTAGCAAGATTGAGTAGTGAGTAATTAGTGAGTTAAGAAAACGAGTCAAGGTGAAAACTGAACAGAGTAGCAAAGCGAGACAGAGAAAAAAACTGGGCTTTTGTTTTTTTCTCCTCTTTTGGTTCTTTTTAGGGAATAATTTTGGACATTGTACAGTGGAGAGAAAAAGAGAGAGACGGGTAAAAGTGAAGGAAATTTAAATGGGTACGAATGGGAAATGAAGAATGTTTTGACAGGTTAAAAAAAAATGAAATGAGAACTAAGAAATGTAAAAATCTGATTTTGATTATTAGCGACGGACGCTTAAGGGAAAAAAGAGAAGAATTTCGACTTTTGCCCATTTCTGGTCATGGTTTCTTTACCAGGAAACTGAAACTTGGAACAAAAAAATCTGAATCAAAAAGGAAAAAAAAAATCCTTTCGAATTTTAATCTTGCTGGTCTTATTTTGTGGTTTTTTTTTTTGTTTTTCCTTTTTCCGTCACAAAGTTGGTTATGTGGATGGATATTTGGGTAACTGGACTAAAATTCAAATTGTGCAGCAGCAGCTGGTTTTTGTAACTAAAAATGATGAATTTTGTACAGTTTGGGGTTAGCATGAACTGTTAAAAACAGCTATTTTAATCATATTTGGCAAAATGGACTGTAAACTGCCAGGCAACTGCATCGTTTTACAAGTGATTGGAAGGACAGAGGTGGTGGCAATTGCCATACCCCATTTAACACATCGAGAATGGTTTTCTTGGCCTTGAAACTGAGTTTATTGTCTTTATCTTTTAGTGAGCCAAGATTTTTTGTCTTTACCCTTTAGTGAATTATTATTTTATCTTCTTTTTTTGGACGGATGCTAATGCAGGTTATGGCCAAAACAAGATGATATCGTTTCTTACCTGTGAAAAGATGTTGGGAAGTTGCAGACAAACAAGAAACATATGGTTGTTTGTTTAGTCCCAAAGGCGGTTACTTGTGGCAGCATGTTGCTCTTGGCTTTTTGCATGCACGTTTACTATCTCTTATCTTTTAAAAAACATTATTTACATTCAACAGCTAAAAAAAAAAAAAAAAAAAAAAAAAGGAAAAACTCTAAAGGTAACAAAGGGATCAATGCTGATGTGTGCTAATCCTTAATTCGAAAAGATGAAGAAAATCTTTGCTTCTCATTAACTCGTAACATTAACCATAAATAAAGATTATGGACAAAAGTTGCCAATGCCAACTAATAATAGACCGCTATAATAATAATGGTTTTGTCAATGCTTATTAGCAAGTTGACTCCTTCCAAAAAGCTGCATAAACAAAATCCAACCCTTATCTTCTCATCTCCTCATGCTGTCCTTCAGTTGGCAGCTAAGCACACATTGGCATGTCAAAAAAAGGCGTCCCGAGAACAATTATTCATAGTAACAGTCCTCTACACAGTTTCTAAAAGAAAAACAATTGTCTTCTTCTTCTGCACAAAAAGGGGGCTCGGTCAGCTGTCAATATGTATCCAACCATCTGTGTTCCTCACATTTTTTTGTTTACACTATTATCAATTAACTTCGGCAGGATAGTTCAATTACCGAGTAGGAAAAAATAGACCTAGGAAAAAAAAAAAAAAAAAAAAAACAAGGGCTATAAAGGAGCAGCCTGCATGGAGCTTGAGCTTGCGGTGTCAGTCTTTGATGAATATATTCTACATTTGATATCTTTTACAACATGTGATAAGTCCTCCCTCCAAGACCATTTGGGGTCATTTAGAGCACGTATAGAATTTAGGCAAACAAGAAGAGTACCACCTTCATGTAAAAGAACCTACACATATACGAATCAGAAGCAATTGAGTACCATGTCAATTATAACTGCAGCAACAATTAATTTTGGAACTCAGATATAGAAGAAAATGAATTATCCAGCAATATTCTGTGGGAGACGTTATTGGCACATGTTATAGGTGCTTTTCACTATTACTAAAAATTATCTATGTTCTTGCTCCTATCCCATATACATCAGTGATAATTGCAATATATATATAGATATATATATATATATATATATATAGGGTGCCAACAACACTTCCCTATTCTATCAATGAATAGCTATAATAATGCTTAAAATTCCAGATAGTTGGATGATATTGTTTGATACCAAAATAACATATGCCATCATGAAAATGAGATAAGCTTTTAATAACTTTTTCCCACAATGAAGAATTTTATTAATTTTGGAGAAACTTATGCATGCCAACCAATGAACTGGTTCTCATGAAGTTTTATTCATGGAGACGCCAAAAACTCTTGTGAAATCTGGGAATTCAGCATTCACATTCTGTTGCCTGTGGCATTTCTTACAGAATCTATTGCAATTAACAATGATGACATTAATTCATGAAGGAAACCCATTGTGCTATAGTGGGAATAATGTTTCTATAGTTATTTTTAAGAAAGTTGCTGAATAACCATAACAAACATGAGCAATGGGAAGTAAGGAGGTTTTGAAACAATGGATTCGTACCGTTAACCACAGGGGAAGAAAACCCAAAACAGATGGAAGAGAGGCGACAGCTATACTAGTTAATGCAAGAGCCACATTTTGCTTGACCTGAGTCAGCACGCATGTGAATAATTAAAAACCTGTTTTCAACCAAAAAAAGGTCATAAAGATAGAATCAAGCAAATACCAGGGATGTTGTTTGGCGGGATTTGGCGATACAGAACGGAACGGCAGATATGTTATCCCTCAGCAATAGGACATCTGCAACAGCTATAGCAGTTGCACTTGCTCGTTGAGCAAGAACAATCCCTACAGTTGCAGCAGCAAGTGCCGGTGCATCATTGATGCCTTCACCCACCATAATCAGACCTCCTCCTGCAATAAAATCCCTATATGTATTCAGAACATATAGTAGCTTGGAACAGAAACACAATTTAGATGTAACTTGAGCCTTTGCAACTTCAGATTAATCTTGAAAGATATTGCTTGACATCATACACATGATAGAAACCGAAACAGGGAAGAAATGAAAAGCAAAGAGAATGGTTTTTAAGTAGCAAAAATACCTTTTTAAGCTTTTACACTGAGAATTCATCCAAACAAATCATTATAATGAAGACTGGGAACAAAAACACATGGAGCAGCTCATTTCTAGCTTAGGTTATCATGTAAACAACAAGCTTAAGCCTGGCTATAGATTGACCAGAAAAATACTGAAATAGACAATAAACATGTGCAGATTGACACTAGTGCATGTCAAATTCTGAGTCAAATGTTGAGCTCACCCATATCCCTTGAGATACCCTTCACATGATTAAGCTTGTCCTCAGGCTTCAGGCTACAGTGAACTTCAGAGATGCCAACAGCTTTTGCAACTCTCCATGCACTTGATTCATGGTCACCAGTAAGCATCATAACACAAAGCCTTGCTTGATCCTCTAACTCAGCTATGACATCTGAAACCCCTGCTCGAGGTCTATCCTCAAGGTGAATCAGTGTTACCTGCACAAGTGGACATGGACCAATAAACCGAAGTGATAAACTAGAGTAAAATACAAAGAATACAAGCCTTGAAAAAATACAAAAGACATATGAAGAGGTAGTAGCTAGTGAAAAATTAATCATCCATTTGTTGTGGTGTCTTCTTTATCTCAAACAGGATATCAGAACAAATGGAATTAGCAATGGCTAAACTGAAGGCACTGGAATGCCACTTACGACAAAGTTAACAGAAATTTATGGTTCATGGATATGATGATTATGGTGAACAAAAATCGAAGCAAGGGCTGAAGGAAAATAAACACCGAGAACTGAAATGTGGTCCATAAGTACGAAGAGAATACTTTATGATTTGCAGGTAGCATCAGATCAGGTCAGGTTTAAGCTACACCTGCATGGATATTCAGCATGAAATCGAACTACAAATGATCCACCTTCTCTCTTAATCTTAAGAATTCCAAACTCTTTCTAGCTTCATTTTTTTAAGCATCAGGAGTTCCAAAATTTGAGGAAAATGGAATGTGCTTATTTGTTGAATCCAAGTTCAGTATCTAATATGGGTAGAACAAATCTGCAAATGATAGATGGCTTACTTTTTCATCTACAGAAAGAGCAGCGTGAACAAAGTCACTTCCATACGAAGATGCCTTAACCGCATTCTTGATCTTTCTTGATTCATCTTCGGATTTACAAAGTGAAGTGATGAACTCTACAGAACCAAGTGATGCCTTCAACACCTTAACCCTTCCAGTTGCTGACTATAAGAGAAAAAGCAAACAATTGTGAATTCATCTAAAAATTAGCAATGGTTGCTAAATCATCTTGCACATAACCAATGCAAAAGACCCAAGCTATTGCAGAATATGATAACAAATCAACCTTCATAGTAATTTCACAACCCATTTCACACTAAGTTCAGAACACATGAATACAGTATTTCACATTCAAACAAATATATTAGCAGAAATGGCAGTACCTCAATGTTGCTCAGAGTTGCAGTAAGACCTCTACCAGGAAAGCATTCAAAACTTTCCACAGAAACAGAAGGTAGGTCCTTGCCTATGCTATGATCTACAACAGCTCTGAAAATGCAGAAGAATGACTCTTAGTACTTGAAGAACAAACGCTGGTGACATTCAAAAGAAATAAGCACATGAAGTTTGTTAATAAATTGAACTTTAGCAGTAGGTGATGAAATGATAATTAACTCCAAATGCAGTCAAATACAATCATGCAACCCATGAATTAGATTGAAGATATAGATTCCTCTTTAAAGTTTTACAAAGAGAAACAAAGAGTTGAGAGCATTTAAAAAGTTCAGACCCATGTGCCATGCACACCTAAAAAGGGCGTTTGAAATATGATATAAAGAAAGTATATGCCAGCCATCAGATAAATATAGAAACAAGGTGATTAAATGGCCCTTCACAGCTTCACTGCACAAGAAACTTTCCAATTTAGTGACAAATAGAGCTTCAATTATTGCCATCAAAGTTCATACATCTGATTGTGTAAAAAAAAAATCCCCACACAAATTCTTTGCACATGTACACAGGTTAAGAGGGTGAGATCAAGAGAAATTGGCTCATGGAAAGTATAAAGTCAAGACATAGAAGGGCTATGGTTAAAACCACTTGCATATGCTAAGTTGTAAGAAAATCATAATTGGCCAGGCAGAAAAACAATGAAGTGGAAGCACGCATATTCAACTAAATTACCTTCCAATAGGATGAGTTGTACCCTTTTCCATAGCAGCTGCTACAGCAAGAGCTTCTTTCTCACAGTTGGGAATGCAACAGGAAGTGAAATTTGTATTCTTGTTTACTAATTGATGTCCAAAAATTGGTTCAATAGCTTTAAACCTAAGCCCTCCGGTTGTCAATGTCCCAGTTTTGTCAAATGCAATTGTGTGACAGGAAGCTAGAGCATCTAAAACCTGTCCTCCTTTGAGCAATATTCCCTATAAACAAAGATTTCTGTAGCTGTCATGTGAAGTTCATCTTTGAAAATATTTAAGCTCCACTTTATCCTAAATTACACGAATAAATAAATTCTTTAATGCATCCTTGACTCTTAAAATAAGTAGTTTTTTCAACATGTTATGAAGGGTTAATTAAATCAAATATGTACACCTTAGTGTTATCTTTAAATGAAGAACTTGATAATCAATCCATAGAGTTGTAATGTAAAAGAAAACCGTAAACAGAATGGTAATTCATACAATAGAATACTCAAACTGAAAAAGAGTATAATGAGAACATTATGTATTATACATATGTATCCAAATTTCAAAATAATGTTACTTCCATTTTGTCAAACTTTAACAGGTGAACAGATTCCTGAGTCTGAAAAAAAAATCAAGGCTGTTGCACAAAACTATTTGTTGGAAGGGAAATGTTACAAAATCAGGATTATACCAGCTATGATCTTTGGCAGAGATCATCGAGCGATAAAAACAACACTTACACAGGATTACCGTAGCAGAAATGAGGACACTAAGACTGATGTATGGAAAAACAACGACAAATCAGATAAGATATGGATATCCTAGGAAAGTAAATGTGGCACCCACTGAGAAAGCAAGAACGGTGATTGAGATGTTTAGACATTTGCATCATACATCATAAAATGCACCACTATAGAGGGTTAAGTAAGTGTATGAAAGTTGTACGGGTAGGCAAGCATCTTCTAGGGACAACATGACAGGAAGTGGCAAAAGAGGATGCGGAAGCCCTATATCATTCTCAAATGCACCCATTAACTGGGTGGAATGGATAAAAGGGATTTATAAGGCCAACTCCAAGCAGTTTGGCAGTAAGCCAGTAAGGTATAGTTAAGTTGAGCTGAAAGACATAAAATTGCTGTATATAATAGAAAAGGTTAAACTCCATGCTGATAGGTACCTTTCTAGCACAAGAACTAATAGCAATGGCATATGCCAATGGAGCCACAGCCAAGGCACAAGGTGATGCTGCCACCATAAGCCCTAGTGCTCTGTAGATTGATCCTCTGCAGACTGCGTAAGTTTACAAGCATTGAACAAGATGGAAAGTAAGAATGTGTTCAAATTGCATATGGCATTAGAGATCAATTAAAACATTCCAAAACAAGTTAATCTAGAGAGTAAGAGAATTATTATGGGGCATCAAACCATGAAGAACAAGAACTCAACTATTTTTCTTTTAGAACATTAAAAGTAAAGAACTCTGTATTTCATGAACATGAACTGGAGGAAAATCAGGAGAATTTTAGCTACCTCAAAAATATGTTAATCCACAATCTTTTGATTGTAACCTTGAACTAACATATTAATCAAATTGAAATACCCTAGTTGATTTTGCTTTTAGATAAAGCCGAATGGCCAAAAAGGTTGCACATGTTACATAAAATTAAAACAATAATATTAATTACTAACATTTACCAGAAAAACAAAATTTCTTTGCTATATTCATTGGGAGTCTTAAAGCACAAGGATAATTAACTGATGTCTCATATCTTGAAACAAGAAAAAAACTTTCTCAGACATACTGAGCTAAAAGTGGTACAGCAAAGAAGATTCTCAACATTTCCCAAGATATTCTGCAGCAAAGTTAAAATATTTGGCAAGTAAAAGCTCAAGAAGTTTTCTTTGCTGAAAGAAAACATAAGTGCACATGGATCATCTATTCACATCCTTGCACCATCCAACAAGCAAAATCATCAACAAAAATCCATCAAGGTTCTGTGCAAAGCACGCATGATGATCGGTTATTATCAGCAGAATCCACACATAGAAAAAATGGGGGAAACTGATTAAGAAACACCATCCAAGCACTGAGAGCGATTATTTAGGAGGATAACTAAACATAAGTGCCCTTCATCCAAATTACCTGATGTGCTGATGAATGGCCACTTGAAAAGAAATGGCCCAAGTAGAGCAACAGCAATGGACAGACCTACAACCACTTTGCTATAACGCTCACCAAATTCATCCAGCCATCTTTGAAGCTTTGGTTTATTTAGTTGTGCTTCTTCAGTCAATTGTACTATCCTATTCAGTGTTGACTCTTTCCACATCTTTGTGGCCTAAAGCAAAATTATGCATAAATATTAAAAAAATCTAAATTATTAACAAAAACATACCAAACATAAAGCTGAAGAATAAGAACTTCAGCCAGAACTCTTAACCATTCATATAAATGGTTGCAGAAATAAATGAATATAGAGAAGGAAATGCCAATTTCCCTTACAATCAGCCTCTGAATATTTAATCAAAAGCAAACTGATAACACACCTTAACAATCATTCTACCATCCAAGTTCCTTGCACCACCAGGAATCTTGTCTCCAACTTTTGCTTCTACTGGTTTGATTTCACCAGTCAAATGCTCAATGGTAATTGTTGCACTACCTTGAAAAACTTCACAATCAACAGGAACAGCCTACACATAATACCAGCCTAAGTTATGAAACATGTGATTGTAGCATACTATTCATTTAACATAAGAACTTCAAATGAAGAAGGCTGTAATAGTACTTCCATCTTACCGTTCAAATTTCATGCAATATCAATCAGGAGTATTCATGGAATTGTTAGCTAGATTATACTTAAACAAATGGCCTAGTTTCCAACTGTCAATGATCTATTGTAAACATTACAAGTAACTTGTACCAAAGTAACACATCAATGACACTAACGCCATCCACCATTCAAATGAATTGCAATGTCAATAAGGAGCATTTCATGGAATGGTTAGCTAGATAATGGTTGAAAAAATCACCTCATTTCTGTCATTGATATACTGCCACAAAAGCTACTTGCACCAAAATAACACATTAAGCTCCCTTATTGCAGTGATAAGTATACGAACTCAGAAGCACCACATAATAGGGTTATTTCATTTCTACTAGTATTACCATATAGGAGTCATGGAAAATTTTCATATTTTCACTTCCTTATATATATATATATATACATATTTTCACCTCAATCAACTGATTTCACACATTTCAGCAGTACTGTCAACTAAGTTTAAACATTTCCGCTAATAAGTAATAGATTTGACAACACAGACCTCACCAGTTCCCACCAAAATAAATGAGCCCACTTTCACATCATGCACAGGGACACTTTTGTATGACAAATCCGAGAGCTCTGGTAATTCCTCATCATTCACATCCAGCACCAGAGCAGAATCTGGATGATTTTCCTTCAACTCTTTAACGTCCACCATTGAGCGACTGGTGAAAAACTCTTCAGCTGCGAATGATAAAGCACGAATTAGAATATGGACTTTATCATAGCATATATATCTACATGTAAAGAAAAAAGTGAAATGTTGCTGATACATCAGTTTGGAATGTTCACCAATATGAGCAAGATTGAACATTGCAAGAAGTAATCCTCCTTCCAGGGCATTTCCCATAAATACTGATGCAAAGGCTGCAAGAGCCATCAACACATGAATATTTACCTTCCCACCAGTAATATCAGTAAGAGCATCAAGGGATGCTGAGACCTGACATGTAAAGAGTGGCATATAGTTTGTACGTAATCATCAGTGAAAAAAAGGTTGAAATAATTTTATAAAATGACAAAAAAAATGCACCCTGGTTATGCATTGATAAAATGAAGCATTCTAAAAATTACAGCATGTAAAAAATGGCAAGGTTTTAATAGCAGTAAGTACAAATATATTTACACTCCATGATGTCCAAATATCCTAATTTCTTCAATAAAGTAAGTTAAACTCTCGTCCTTGAAAATTAAAATTTTCCCTGGTTCTATAAGACCTACCTTTACCCTCAAATAGTGAAAACTCCTAACCCGTAAAGTGATGTTTAAGGAATGACTATCCATTAAATTTTTGTGTTTCATTACACCAACAATCAATATGCTTACTTGTTCTTCACAAAACTCTAAAATAAAAATATTTTCTCACTTTTGTTCTTCTTGGGAATACAATCATAATGAAAACGCACAATCACAAACATTTAATTTCATGATTTTCACAACAACAACAACAACAACAATAACAATAATAATAATAAGCACAAATCAACAGTAATTTAACCATTATACCAATTTAGCATAGATTGAAGAAAGATGTACCAAAAAATGAAGTGTACTTGTACTCTAATGATATGATTAGAGTCGCATTTCCATTTCTAGGGCTAGTAAGTAAGATTTTGCATTTCTATTGCAAAGTAGTCAAACAAATGCAAGAAATAGACATGACATAACTACACAAAATAGTACAACAAAATCTATCAAGCGCAAAAATTATATACCCCAACGAGAGGAAAAGCGACGATCATGAAAGCATTCTGTAACGGCTTGACTACAGGTTTAGGAATTAAGTACGGGCAAGCAGCAGCTGCAACAAACAACGCCGCCGAGCAGCAGCATAGCTGCAAATTTTCCCTCAACGAATCAGCTAGGTCGATCCATTTTACCGCTTTCGCGAAGTTAATAAGAGCTCTCTGTGCTCGGGTTAGCTCCTCAACATCTCCTCCGTGGCCGTGATGGTGATGATGATGGTGGTGGTGGTTATGCTTGTGGTTGTGGTGGTGATCGTCGAGGTGATGGTGATGATGATCGGAGTGAGCGATGCAACGGACCGTACGGTTGTTGAGATTGGGAAAATTGAGAGGAGAGGTAGGGAAAATGAGATTGAGGGAGTGGAGACGTCGTCGTCGTTTTATTTCAACTCGTTTAGAGTTGGTAAGCGAAGGAAACTCGGTCACGCCGATTACGTGACGGAGCAAGGTGGTTTCCATGGTTGTTCTTGTGGATGTTTCAGATCATCATCATCATCGTCGTTTTTATGCAGAAGAATTTAAAAAAAGAAAAAAAGAAAAAAAGAAAAAAGTGGCGTGCGGAGGAGCAGTGTTGCAATAGCATCCACACCATGGCGTCATAAATCCGGACCATAGCCACTCAAAATACAACTTCTGGGTCTGGCCCCATCTAACTGTGGTCTAATTGACCACAAATTCACTATTTGCCCCTTAAGTATAAATGAAATTTGCACATTTTTTAGAAAAATTTAGACATTTTAATTTAAATAGTTTTATTTTAATTTATACAAATATTTTAATTTAGACATTTAAATACAGGACCATACTGGCGTCTAAAAGCCTACAATATAAGTAAGTGAAAAAAGAATTAATGGGTGGGGAGGTTTTGAAGTTTTATGTTTAAATATTGAAAATATTAATTAATTGATATTTACTGTAATTAATTAATGTTAATAAATATATATTAATTATTTAATGGTTAATTAAGTATATATGTCGAGCTATACGTAATTAAAGAGTTGGCAAATTTTTTTAGTTTGAACATATTTTGGCCCATCGATATTTAAAGTTGATTGAAATTTGGATAAAATTATAATTTAAGGTGATTATATATGTTATGATTTGAATTTTTTTTTTAAAGCAATAGTTTGCATTAAAGAGAAAGCCAAAAGGTTAGAAATACAGAAGCTGAAAGCTCCAAGGACCTTGTAAGAATCATGGGAGTTAAAGTCCTTCCTCTTACTACTAAATACTTGTAAGAGACCTCGAATAAGACCACACTACAACACAAATTACTAAGAAGAAGCACAGGTAGTGTCATAAAACTTAACATCATAGCTAGACTAAAGACTTATTGAAAGCAATAAAAACTAGAAGGAACCGAATTTGCAGTAGATTGTTAGGTAAAAATGC
>CATIWK010293530.1:0-11957 GCA_949634005.1 Mallotus japonicus
AAACCTAGTCAATCCAACCTTGTATGTTCTGTTTTTAGAGTTATGTTCATCAATAAACCTTAAATTATTCTTAAAGATCTCAAACCTCTTCTCTCTTTCACCGAGCTTGTTATAGGTTTTACCATGCTTTGCAAGCCACAAGTTGTACATGCTCATGACCTCATTATCACTTCTCCAAGAGCCTGGATGATCGTGATCATGGTCATGGTCATAGCTCATAATAGACATGTCAAGGGCAGATGATAGAGTGAAAAAAAGGAAGAAAAGGGTTGGCAATGAAATGGTCAGTGCCATGGTTGATAAGGTTTTTGAGAAGAGGGTTGTGTGGATTTTGTAAGAGAAATGCAAATATTAGCTTTATAGAATTTTGTACAAGAAATGATAAGTTACTGAGCTAGATCGAAGAAGTAGGAGTAAATGACGATAAATGGTTTGTTTTTGGTCGCTAGAAATACAAGGCCAATTTGCATTCCGAGTGCTATGGTGAATTGTAATGGGGCAAGAATTCAACTACAAAAATGGGTAAGTGGTTGATGAGACAATTGGTTCTTTTCTCTCACCTGCCAGTCAAACTGGAAGCATTTGCCACCTACCATATACACATGTCTATGACTTCAGTTAAAGAACACTATTAGATTATCAAAACTTACAGTTCTTTATATGAATAATTGGTCTGCCCTCTCCACAAAGTCCAGCTAGATGCAGCTAACAGTCCATGATTCTGTGTAGCCACTTCGCAACAAATTATAAACCGACGCATAATACATCCGTGACTTCTTAAATTTATATATATTTTATCATTAAAATGTCTTTAATTTATACGTTAATTATTTTTATATCCTAACTTGTTAAAAACATAAGTATTTTTCAACTAGTTTGGTTGAATGTCTAAATATTTTCTTTTTAACTTGTAAAAATATCATTTAAATATTTTAAATAATGTTGAAAAGTGTTAAATAAATCTCAAGTTGAAATGTTTAACAAATATATGAAATTCTGTAAGCTGCCAATATAGGTTCATTTATTTATTGCACAAAGTTATAATATATGCACAAAATTATTAGTCTTGCCTGAAAAATTCAGCTTTTTGTATCTTGATTTTGGTTGTCAAGACTCAATACAATCACCAATATTGTTTTTTTAATGAATGAACAATTTATTACAATGGGTTTTTCATATCTACCGAATCCAACAACTGAACACAAACTCTATATTCCTATTTAAAAAGATTTTATGTATAAAATTTGGGGGATTTCTGATACAGGATCCCTGCATTTTCTTTCAGCAGCAGCCGTATGTAAAAGGCCTATGGCAATCCCCTTCCGTGAAACCAGGAAACCAATCACCCTTAACATGTAAAAGGGTGAATACAAACAAAAAAATGAAAGAAAAAATGGATGTAACAGGTGGAATTCAAACTCAGACGTACATATCAACTGTCCTAATTTTAACAGGTACCTTCTCTGATGTAGCTGCAAATCTGAAAGATCGTGTGGTGTTTTTTGATTTATCAGTGAATTTCCTTGATGCTGAAGGTATGTGGTCTCAAATTTCACATAGCAGTGTATATTGTTGTTCATTAACGGTTTTTAGTTTTGCTCAGAGTGTCTTGCAGAGGTTTGCGTATCCATCACCTTTGTTTCATGTTTTCTCTTACTTCGAGAACCGCGTTTCGATCTGGATGATCGGCTCTTTGTATGCTTAGCAGTGTGCTCTGAGACATTAATCACTGCCTTTTCAGTAGTAGGGAGTTCAGGAGGTGTATCCGGCCATGGAGTTCGTTTTGATGGGACAGTGATTTCCAAAGGTGGGTCAATAATCCATCTGGCAAGTGGCAAAAAGTACGAGTAAGAACAACTGTAAATCTAATCCAATCCGTAAAAAACTATCGGAGATAGGAGTCATTTCTAAGCAGTGCATATATATGCAACCTATATTCTACGGCAACGAGAGACTTCAAAGTGAAAATTGGGATTTCATGCATTCATGCTTACAGCTACGAAAGATCATTCAGCATTTATGATGAGATGCATTCAATTATTAACACAAGGAATAAACTAGCAGGCGAATACATCCAGATACCGATTTCTGTTACTGGCCAAAATAGTACTTGATTATATGGGAGAAAAGGTAAAAATTAAAATGCTAGAGAAAGCTACACGATGAATTTGTAATGATAAAAGTGTCTGCTTTTAGTAACCAAGTAGCATTGTCATTGTGCAGGGATTGGGCTTGTGCAGATCACTTCAGTCCCAGGGAATGATGAGATGCTTATTTTAATAAGAAGTTATTCCATTATTTTAGGTAAAACAACTAAAACCTCGTTATCCTATGTTACAGCGTCATCAACGGACTCCTAGTACTTACCACATGAAGGCAAGTTCATATGCATTTTATGTTTTGCACATGAAACAAAGCCAACTAATAGCAAAACACTCAGCAAACTAGTAAGCCTCCTCCAAGAAACCAGCCAAAGTTATGACAAACTAAATTTCATGTGAACATTGATTGCCAGTTTCCTCTACAACCAAGTCCAAGCAACCATACTACTCATCATCCTCAAAATTCAAGCCTAATCTATTACGAACCAAGCTGCACTTATGTCATGCCCAATTCAACTATAATTGTTATTTTTTCAATTTTTATGGGAAAAAATAGAAAAGCTGATTGATATATAGCTGATTCAAGCGATCTAATTAATTTTTGCTCGATCCCAGCACAAGAAATGAGAGCTCCTAGCATATCACATAAACAGAGTCAAGATAGAAAGAACATGGGATAATGGCAGATTTTATGCCAGACCAGCATACCATTGCCTAGCTTCATCACACAGGCTACACTCAACGGAGTTTAGAAACTGTGAGACACGTCATAAGAACTAAAATTCTCTTAGAACTATGTCCAATTTCAAACCCACATAAAGCATCAGACCAGAAGAGTTGTTCAGCTCGTGAATATTTCTAATGAAACAAAAGTTGGTCAAGGAAAGGAAACATGCAGCCAAGTTCCACATCTCTAATTCCTTAGGTGAAGGAGAAAGGGTACTAAATCGCTACTTGGAAAGAAGTTCATACTAAACAAAGGAAAGGAATAATCCTCTCAGATTTTTGCCGGTCCTCAGACATTAATATTCACAAATTTCATTCCTCAACCACGTCAGCTTAAAATGTGTTATGAAACTATATTTCCAACCATACGGCAAAACAAAAAAAACTAATCCACCAGCCTATGTTGTGGACAGGACTGATGAAAGTGTACAGTAGATAGAAATGTGCATTTATCTAGTTGTAATAGAGAGTTCTAAAATTATCAGTTGTAACTTCATGATGATGGAGAACAAAATTCATAAGCAACAGAGTGAAATTTTAAAACAAATCAATAAACCAATATCACATTGTCCATATTTGTACACCAACTGATATTTAATGGAGTGTCAGGCTCATAAAACACAGCCAGAGGCAGTTCATCAATACTATTGATACACTATCTAGGAACAAGGGGCCACTTTCAACGTATGTTACATATCATTTATAATCATAGGCCTCCAATTATTTTGTTCTTGTTGCATTCTCTTTCCTGTTCTATGATCCACATTACAGACCAGTCCATCAAACATGGCTATCAAAGATGTCTATTTTCAAGAAGTGCAAGCGAAAATCGTTGGGGACTAGCATACAAAACATAAGTTCTGCTTAACATTATACTGATGTCAACTGGAATAAGTAAGCAGATGAGTTGCTTTACACGATCTTTACGGCTTATAATTAATGTTTACCCACCTTTTTCCTTATAATTAATGTTTACTTGCTTTTTTCATGAGGATGTTCACTCCAAGATCAGCCTGATCTAACCAAATCCACGATTCAATTTTCTAGAACCCAAGGCCATTAAATTTGAAATCAAAGATAATAAAAAAATTAAACAAGTGATACTAAAAGGAAAAGAAAATTAACAACATAGATAAAAAAGAAATAGGCAGTATAATGATACTAAAAAAAGCACCAACAGAAGAGAACAGGACCGAAAACTCACCCTGGAGGAAATTTGCTATCACTACGAGCTTCAACACGGAGCCACCAAAGCATAACCTGTCGGCCACAGCTTCCTAATGGCTCCACAAAAGAAGAGTCCTTCAACAGAGATAAAGGACTCTCTATATTCTCATCAACAGAATCTAAATCTCGAACCCAATCTGGTTTATCTTCAGATTCCTTCCAAAGCAACCTTGAATTCAACACAAACCCAGCCCACTCCAGCTTCTGAGGCAGCACAATTGCCCTATCATCAATTGAAATGGCACTCTTTCCCTCATACGGCAGCGAATTAAAGGTATGCCAACCAGCCAATTTGTTAGATGCATTACAAGCTGGTCCTTGTACAGGCATGGACGGACTCTTCTCAACCTCCTTATCAGTCATAGCTAATGATAATGACTCATCAACAGCGCCACCAGAATGAGCAAGAATACCAATAGAAAGAGCACCAAACCACTTCACATTTTGAATCTCATCAAACAGCTCCATACTATGCATATTACTATCATCAGCAAACATCACTATTCCATCCAGCTTCTGCTCTCTAACAACTCTGCTCCACCAAAAGAATCAAATCTAATAGCATCAATACACACTCTAACAACAACAACAACAAGAATAAACAATCTTGTAACGACAAAAGGCATTTACAAGAATTCAACTCAATGCCAATTGGCCCAATTCTTGTAAAATCATGTCACTTCAAGCATGATTTCATTTCTTTTTAGAAATACCTTCAAAATGCCTCGTTTTGCATGATTTTTTTTTTTAATTCTTTCAAAATCATGTCATTTTTTGCATGATTTCATTTATTTCATGATGCCCTTCTTTTTAAGTTGCAAGAATTAAATTCTATGACTATTATTACCTTTCCAAACGTGATAACTAACCAAATAGAATTCAACTGATTTCTTCCATTTCTACACACTCCAAACAAATTCACTAAAGATTTGACTCTAAAAGAAAAAAAAATAAAAAAATTTTGAGACTTGAAGAAAAAAAGTGAAATATAAGGCTAAAAGAAAATCATACCTCAAAGCATGAAGCCGCATTTTAGCCTCTAATTTAAACCGTCCGTCCCAAGAACTCGGCATTCTCTGTTTAAACCCGACATGAATAATCTTATCACCAGATTTCGCGATAATTGAAGCAGTTTCATTACTAACACCACCGGCCTCAACGACGATCCAGACGACGTCGTAAGGTACAAGCATAAGCGAATGCATCACACCAGTCAAATGCAGCGTCTGAAAAGTCCGTACATAAGTCGGCGTTACAGCGATAACAGTCTTAGGGCTTTTAACTCCGAATTGACTCCTCTGCTCTCTTTGTACTCTCTCAATTATCTGATGAGCTCTCATAACCTCAGTCGGATTCGGATGCGGCCACGGCCGGATCCGGATCCCGTGACGGCCAACAATAACTCTAGAGCTAGAACTCACCGTCTTGTTAACTAACGGAAGTTCTGCGTTAACAACTGGATTAGACGGAACGTTAAGTGGATTATTAGTAAGGTCAGCTGCGGCGGTGGTTGTGGTAACGAGTTGACGGAAAGGAGGAGCACCGTAAAGAGAAGAAGTAGAGAAAATGAAGAGAAAAACAAGACGAGAGAAACGGAAACCTAAAACAAGACTAATAAGACAACAAACGCCGTGCAGTATAAGCCAAAAGATGGCTGCTGGTGATTTAATCGCACTTTCACCTGATGAATCTAGCGGCCCCGCCGACCCTCTAAAACTGTTGCTGCGGCGGTTCAGGTAGGTCTGGTGGAGCGCCGACAGCTTCATTTCTGTTTTTTTTTTGGGGCTTCAGCAGAGAAATGAAGGTGAGGTGAGGTGAGGTGATGGAGAGGTAAGGTATTTGTTGAGTTAGTTCGAAGTTTTTTTTTTTTTTTTTTTTTTTTTTTAATGTTGGTGGGTGATGGTGAGGTGTTTCTTTATGGATTTCTTTGAATCCAAGAATCAGAAGTTAGTGTGTTTGATTTTGGTTATGGTTGATCTTGAGGTGTAGTGCAGTGCGTGTTGAAATTCAAAACAATGTGCAGGTGTTGCGGGTGCTGGGTATAAAACAGATGGAGGAAGATCAAGGAAGAAGATGGGGAGTGGCGAGACCGTGGTCCTTGATTTGAGGCCAGGTGGCATGGTTAATTGCTTGATTTAGGACATGGTAAATACAATTAAATTTTTTTTTTGTTTTTTTTACTTGTTTCAATTGACTTAAGATTGTAATTAGCTACCCATTTTAGTTCTTGATTTGTCTTAATAATGATGTTATGGCTCTTGCTGGGAAATTTTTGCCCGCACTTACCACTTTACACGTGAAAATATTTATTTTATTTTTGTTAATAAAGTATTTATGTATTGTACATCCAACTATATAAAGTACCTGATATAAAATGGAAACAGTTCAATTATTTTTATGTTTTATATTTATTAAATAATTTTTATATATGGCACTAAGAATTAGTCAAACGGTAATTTTTTTTAAAGGCGTTTTGAATTGTAAGATTTGATTTGATAAAATGATAGGATTGTGTCTGTTATGCGGTCGATCTAAATTTAAATCATATGATTTTTTTATTAAAAAAATAATTCTTTTTTTTGTCAAAAAAAATTCTTATACATATATATACACACACATTAATAGCTAAGTTAAATAATAATTTTTACTTATATAAATACATACTTATATATTAAAGAAGAACTCCGATGTAAGAGTTGACTATTTTTCTACATTACATACTAAGTTAAAAATGAAAACAAATTATCAAAAATTGAATAATTAAGTGACAAATATTTTTTCATTATGAATTTAATAGTTTTTTATTAAAAAAATCAATAGTTGATAATGTAAATAGTAAAATTCAAAATACAGTCCCAAATAAGAACATATATATATATATATGGGACCGATTACATTATTTCTGTTACAATGTTAATAAAAAGCTGAATAAATATAAGACTACTAAATAGTAATATAATTATATTATTATGTTATATACATAAATGTTGATTTTAATTTAAGCTTTGAAAATTTTGAATTGAATTTTAACCTTATTGGCAAAACCAAAATTTCATTTTCTAGTTATCTTTTTTGAATACATTAGTTTAAGAAAATCATTTCCGTCATATTTTTACTACAATATTTTTCAACAATTACAATAGTTAAGTATATTTACGGGGAAGGGATACTCTTATCTATTTCGAACAGGATTATCACATTTATCAATTGGTGAGACATGTTGAATTATGAAAGAGTTCATAGGTAAATTCTAAAATATTTAAATCTTTTGCAGATCTTGAACCTAAGAACTGCTCGGTGTGGCATCCGCCACAACACCCAACCCAACTTCAATTGGCCATCTATTTGTATTTCATGGCTTAAAAAATATATTTCTAAGAGAAAAAAAAAAGTAATATATTATAAATTTATTAATGGTACACAATCCATGTGCATGAGAGGAAAAAAATTAGCCCAGCCTCTTCTTTGAGTGCTTGTAGGGCACCAAATATGTAAATTTAGCCTCACTGAATACCTTGAAAAGGACTTGAACCACGAGCATTATGTGAAAGGATTGTATCACTTTGTTCTAGTTACCACTATGGTTTTGTATGTGTTGAGAATATTATATCTCACATTGAAAACTTACAAAATAATTAAGGGTTTATAAGTGGTGTAGATTGGGCCTTAACACAAGCCAATTAGTTTTGTGTTACTTGGGCTCAACCCCACTTGTAAGTCCATATGTGTGTGCGTGGGCCAACACTCTCGAGGCCCGTCAATTCTTAATATGGTATCAGAGCGGGTCTGGCCCGGTTTCTTAATTTCCCGGTTGTCTGTCTGGATGTCCATTCCCAGCAGCCCGGTCCGGTGTTGCCGCTGCCTTTCAATTAAAAAAACTGTCAAATCCCAGTTACACTTGAGGAGGAGTGTTGAGAATATTATATCCCACATTGAAAACTTACAAAATAATTAAGGGTTTATAAATGGTGTAGATTGGGCCTTAACACAAGCCAATTGGTTTTGTGTTACATGGGCTCAACCCCACTTGTAAGTCCACATGTGTATGCGTGAGCCAACACTCTCGAGGCCTGTCAATTCTTAATAGTATGGTCAGCCAGTATTACGAGGTCGATTACTTTTTTTTTTTTTTCCTAAACTCTGGTATTTAAAGTACATTAAAATTTGATTACTTGACTATAAGGAAAGAAAAAATCTCTCAATAAGTTATCTAACGTGACTATATATATTAAAATTCGAACCTAAAATCTAACTTAAACGAGAATAGTTATCTATCAACTAATTTTAACGATTGTTGGCATTATTTTTTTTAAAACAAAAGAAAAGATAAAAATCGAACTCTCTATCTGTCAATGGCTTAAAGGAAGTTATATTATTAGATTATTCAACTTTCAGCTATTTGTTCAATTATTATATTAGTAATTTAGTGGCTAAATACTTAAATATATAATTTTTATGCTGCTAATATTTTTTGTCTAAATTATTAATATTAAAAGCACATTAAACTCTAACTAATTCAAAAAAAAAATTCAAAAAAAAATTATAGACATAATTATATTCAATAGAAGTATCGTGATCCTCTTTTATAATACCACAAGACTAAACAATAATTACTATTTAAATTTTCAAATTATATTCTATATAAAAAAAAGGAATATTATTTATATTTTTTTGTTAGTTAGAAATAAAATTTATAAATACTTTTTGACGGTGTTTAAATATTTCTATATTAAAATAAAATCATTTAAATTTCAATGTTAATTAAAAATGCATATAAATTATATTTTATATTTGATTTAGTTTAGCTTTGTACCAAATTTTTTTCTTTTTTTGAACTAGCTTAGTACCATATAAATATCTAGTTTATAAAAATTTTTGTTGCTTATTTTAATTCGGAGGTAGATGGTGCAGTTATGGCATGGACAAATGAGGGACTATAAATAGCCAAAAGAGGAAGAAAAGAATTGTCATTATTGTAATTAAGAGAAGGTAATTAGGAGAAATTAAAAGAAAAGTCATTCTGGCATATAACAATAATTAGTTAATTAAATGATAAACAAAGTCATTACAACCTAAATGAAATTAGGTCAACGGTCAGGTGAGTAAGAAAGTTGGTGACCGGACAGTTGCATATTTTTCACCCAAAGTTAAAGGGCAAAGGTGCAAATTGAACCCTATATTTTGCCCTAATTTTATATTGGATGTTATTATTTTTTGAGTTAAATTGAAACTTTTATTTTGTAAAATTGGACCATGAGTACAATCAAGTTTTATAACTTTTTTTAGTATAATTAAATCCTATAAAAGAATAAAAAATTAATTTTAAAGGTTAACTAACAAATAAAATTAATAATCTGTTAGTTATTTTTTTAAATAACTAAAAAATTAAATTTTAAAAGTTTTTGAACTTATAAAATAATTTTTTTAATTTTTCTTGAATTTTAAAAACTTTACAATTAAATGATATAAATTTCAAAAAAAGACCAATTTTATTCGTTCATATAAATAGTAAATTGATAATTGACTTAAAATTTGATTTTAACGGTTGAATAAAAAAATTTATTCATCAATTATTATGTAAATTTAAAAATTTAAATTGACAAATAAAATTTAAAAAAATTTTATCGCTATTATTCAGTCGCTTTGACAAAACTATTTAAATTTGTAATTTAGTGATTCATTTGATAATTTATATGTTTTATCCAATAATATTGATTAGTTATAAATTTTTTTTTTAATTTTAAAATGAGTTAAATTGTAGAAGTATTGACAAAATTTTAATAAGAGATATATAAGATTGATAAAGGATAATATATGGATGGACCATTGAGTTTTTTTTTTTTTTTTCCTATGGTCCTGCACCAGCAGCTTCTTGGCAGCCAAATGGAGCTAGAGAAAATTGCAAAATGGCAGTTGTAATGTTTGTCATGTCACCAACATTGGTCCCAAATAAAACAGCAAGCTCGTTCAAAAAAAAAAAAAAAACAGCAAGCTAGGCTAGGTGCAGCCAAAACCAAAAGATTGAAACAAACACAAAAATATAAAATAATAGAGTGCCATTTTGTGGGTGTTATTGCACCATGACAATTTTTCATACCAATTTAGCATATTAATCATTGCCATTTTTTAACTTACTCTGGTTTCAATAAATTAAGGGTTGACTAAACAAATAATACTAATTAATCAGGAAATTCAATCATTTTCTTATTATTTCTTTCTCAAACCGATTGTAAAACTTCAGCTTAGTAAAACTTGAACATACAGTTAGATTTCGGATTCGAGATTTCACCTCTACTAATAAGAGTTTCATAAAAATAAAAATAAAAAGTAAAAAATATAATAAAATATTTATATAATTAGATGTTTTTTACTTAAAGAACTGTGGTATTTTTCATAATATTTAAAGGTTTATAGTTTAATTTTACTTACATTTTAGTACCTTACTCAATAATATTATCAAAAATATATGATGTAATGTTAAAATAATATGAATTTTTAATAAAAAATTATTTATTAAGTAGTATAGCATTTAATTAACTAAAACAAATTCACGATTAATAAAAATAAGATGTATCTTTTATTTTATTAAGAATAAAAAAATAATTTTTAAAATAAATTTATAATATCTTTAAAAATATCTAAATAGTTATATTGATGGTAAATCACATCTAAAATATTTTTATTATTGAAAATATTGAAATATTAAAATTTCATTATAAAACAATGACGATATTAATTGATAGGGCCTAAAAGTGTTAGAAAATGAAATCACATACCTCTAAATGTCACGAAAACTACCACAAGTCTCTAAATGAAAATGTATCTAACCATATGGTACTTTTTTTGTATTTATCCCCCAAAAAAAATATGGTAATCCACCAATAGTAGAAATATATATATCTCCTATATTTTACTAATAATTAATAATAAAAAATTCTTATTTACACCAAATGTATTGCATCCAGTAGTAAAATTTATAATACAATAATACGTTTTATTTTTATTGATTAAATATAAAACATTTATATGGTGTGTTACAACTTCTACCATTAAGTAAAATACAGTTGTTGTAGACAAAGAGTTTAATAATAATGGCCCTTATAATGATACCTAACCATATGATACATATTTTTTTAAAAAAAATAAACATAATAGCCAAGAAAATTAACCCTAAAAATTGTTATAAAATTGTTTTTTTTCATAAATATTTTTACATATAAATATTTTTTAAAATATTTTTCTTTTAAATTTGTCTTTTACATTTTTTTTTTTTATGTTTTCTTCACCAACATAGTGATGCAATAATTGCACAGTGAGTTGTTAAAAAGAATTTGCATAGTGAATACAAATTAAAACATCAAAATCACATAACTTAATAAGAAATTTAATTGATGGATCATCTAAACATTTCATCACTAACCCACAAAAGTCCACATTGATCTTGTGTTGCTTAAAAAAACTATCTAAAAAATTACCAGACCAAATAGAAATTGGAACTCATAAACTTTGGGCATATGGGTCCAAATTCGGAATGTCTATTATTCAAATATTACTCTAAATTCAACAAATTAAGGACTAAAACTCTCAATTAATTAAACAACCATGTAGAGTGTGAAGGAGAGAAAGGGATTTTGGTTGGTGTGGTGGGTAAGATGATTAGCTTTATATCACCTAAATTTTGTTAGTTTTCTTGATTGTGTCGCAATCTGTCCATAGCTTTATGGTGAGGACAAAAACAATCCATAGCTTTGCTCTAGATATCCTATTCCTGACTGGATTGTAAGTTTGCTGCTGTTTTCGTCTGCTTAACAAGCAAAATCTTTCCTTTCAAAAAAAAAAAAAAAAACCAAGCAAAATCTTGCTGCCAACTAGGGATGTAAACGAGCCGAACTGCTCACATTC
>CATIWK010293642.1:0-10969 GCA_949634005.1 Mallotus japonicus
TGAGGTCCGACTTCGCCAGTCACCACTCTTTAATTTTGACTCCAACGATGGTAATTCATCCATCAACTCCATTTCTGCTTGTTGCTTCAGTTAGTGGAGCTAGGTACAAGTTTATGTCTCTAGCAAAACTCCCGATCTCTAAGTCACCTTATATCATGATTCCTTCAGTGTTATCCCGATCTCTAAAAGTATTCGCGACATTTTATTAATGTCGTTCGATAATATATTTTATGATGTTTTTAAAAAAGTCTCTAAAATTAAGTTTTAGTGACGTTTTTAAGAAAACATCATTAAAAAATGTAGAATTAGAGACAATTTATTTCGTAATGCAATAAAAATGTCTCTAAAATCAAACTTTTATGATAATTTATAAAATTGTCTCTAAAAATTTAATTTTTTAATCAATTATGTTATTTTTATTTATAATTTAAAATAAAAAATTTTAAATATTATTGATTATTATTTATAAAAATTATTTTTTTGAAAATTATCATTTTTAATTTAATTTTATATTTTTAATATTCATAATATTTAAAAAATAAATAAACCCATTTTTTACTTCATAAAAACTTTTTTTTTGTCAGTATAAAAACCTGTTCATTCTTCAAAAAAAAAATCATTTTTACTCTAATTTTATATTTTTAATAGAAAAAACCCATCAATAAACCCTTGAACTTTATTATTTTATTCTATTGAGCTCCTATATTTTTATTATATTTTATTAAGCCCTTAAATATTTATTTTCATATTATTAAGCACTTTTTTAACGGCATTGACGAGAGTGCACACTACTCTTCGTCAAAAAGCACGTTTATATTCTAAATAAATGAAAATTCTTTAAACAAAATCCCTTACTGTAACCTTTTTATTTTTTAAAATAAAATAATTATTCAAAATAAATATTCTACATCCCTAATTCTTTATCTACTATTGAATATCTTTTATTGTTGCAGCCTTAAATATCCATCCACCACTGGTTCTTTCTTTGAGAAAGATTCCAACAATACTACTACTTATTCAAGTGCAGTTTGAGATGGAATCAACAATACTACTACTTATTCAAGTGCAGTGGCGCAGTCACACTTAGTGTCAAAGCTCCTTCATCTGCTAGGAAACCGCTCCTTCCTCTGCCAGGAAACCGCTCCTTCCTCAGCTCTTCATCTTCCCGGAAACTTCACCTTCATTAGGATCGTGAATTGCAGTCATGGGATGATTGCATGTTGCAACGATGATTGTCTTAGTGGAGTGGACTTTGATTTTGAAATATATTTCAATTTCTTTATTTTTAATCATGCAATTCTTATCTAAGACTTGTAATGATGATGAGAAAATGCTGCAACAACAACTACCAATGTCTTTATTTTTTTATGGGTGTTCAATTTTATGGGTGTTTAATCAATTGATTTTATGGAATGGGTATGGATTTTATGGGTTTAATCAATTGATTTCTCGGGTTTAATCAATTGATTTTATAATTCTATGAGGGATTATTGAAACCCAACTTGTAAATTTCTTTTCTTTTTTCTTCTTAATGTTGTTCTTTTTTACTTCTCTCATTGAGATTTTTCTTTTTTTTTCTTATATTGGTATGTTGATGCGATGGTGATTTTTATGTCTTTTTCTTAATTATGGACTTGATGGAATGCAAATTTTGTGTTCTTCTTTTTCTTCTTCCATGTGTTACTGGAGAAGAAGAAGAAGACGCTGATTTTTTTAATTTCTAACATATTTTACTTTACTACTTTAACGTTGTTAAGTTTTTTATGTGTTATTTTATGTCAGCCATTAAAAAATCCTTAATGAAAATAAATGCTCAAGGGCTTAATAAAATATAATAAAAAAATAAGAATTTAATAGAATAAAATAGCAAAATTCAAGGGCTTATTTTTGGGTTTTTCCTTTTTAGTTTTCATAATATTTAAACCCTACTCATCCTTCAAAAAGAAAACCGGAGACCGCACGTTATTTTTTTCCTTCTCTTCTCCACTATCTCCTCTTCTGCGATTTCTCCTCTGATAGCAGCTTCGGAACTTTCCTTCCCCGGTGACCGCTGCTAATCAAATAACGGTTGCAGCCTTCTTGCCTTCACTATCTCCTCCGTTGGCATTGCGATTCATACATAAGTCACTAGAAAGATGCTAAAATTCTTGAAAGGAGCAGTGGGTGGATCTGGCACAGGACTTAAAGATCTCCCTTACAACATCGGCGGCCCTTACCCTTCCGCCTGGGGCTCCTGGTCTCACCATTGCGGCACCTCTAAAGTACCATCCTTTCCTTTCCTTTTATTTCAATTCAATTTCCACTTCTATTCTTTTTCGCAACCAATATTCAGTTCTTTAAGTGTATTGTTATTGTTGCTCTTCTTACCATGCATTTTCTTTTGCTCTCCTTATGCCTTTCATGTCCCTGTTTATGAATACACAACTTAAATACATATTTAACTTTCTTGCTTTTCTTCATGCTCTGCCTCTGTGTCTCCATCCTCCATTAAGACATTGCCTTTTCTGCCATTTACATGATTTACTTCTTCCACTGCCAATGATGCTTAATCTTTAAATTTGTGGGTTTTTTTTTTTTTAATTACGTGATCATGTTCTCACCATTACTTGTTGATCTATTGCTGCTTATTACTATTGTTGTTTTTAACTTCCAGGGTGATGGATCTACTGTCTCTATATTTTCTCTTTCTGTTCAGGATGGACATCTAGCAGCTGGTCGCAATGTTATCAAGAGTCTTCGAACTGTAAGCTTTCTGTTTCTTTTCAGTTACCAATAGTAACTTCTTCCTTTTTTTCTTTTTCATTATTGCTTTAGTTTCGCTAATTTTACTTGTAATCCATGCCATTGGAAACAATTTTTTGCATTCTCTGATAGGGAATTTTTCTTTGATTTCTAATGGTCTCATATCCCAATCTTTTTTTGCTGCTCGTAGAAAATCCCTGCCATATTCTATCATTTACATTTAGTTGTTTGAAGTACTTATTAGAGGTTTGTTAAAACTTGACAACAATAAGAGATTTGAAAGAGGAAAAGCAACAACCTTTTAAAATTGGCTCCAATAAAATGCATATTTTTTTTCTCCCCTTTGTCTCTTTATACATGTTACTTTGACCTTTCTGAATTCTCCTTGATTCAAATTCCTGTATTTGATTGTATTGTACGGTCTGTTTATATATAGGTCAATATTCAAGATTATTTCATTTATAATTTATTCATTGGCTTGCATTGCTCTCTCACACAGGTATAGCCTTGGCACATATCTTCTAAATAGATTTAAACAAATTGCTCCTACCATTACTTGCTTTATGTATATGCATTGCTTATGTATATGTGAATATTAAAGAGAGAGTAGAAATGCATATCACCTGCAGTTGTCAAAATCTTGTCACAGAACTCATATAAACCTTGACTACAACACTTGTTCAAATTAATTGAGGTTTAGATGTTTAGTTCAATCTCTCTCTCTCTCTCTCTCTCTCTCTCTCTCTCTTGTGAGCTTTTTAAATAATGATTGTAAACTAGTAAGGATTCCTAACTGCTTAAGCATCAAAATTGAATAATAGCTCAATCTGCTGGATTTCTTGTTATTATAGATTAATTCTTTAAAGAATTCTGTAGTATAATCACCTTGTTGTTCCTCAACCAATTAACCAAATACCATGATCAAGGTAAGCAGTCCCGATTTGTCACTTGTATGCAGGTTTCATTAATTTTGCACATGATGAGCAACTGAATACTTAATATCAGGGGACTTGATATCTCAAGGCCAGGGGAAGCAGATGAGAGTGTTACTAGTTTGCAGGTATGAAATTATTTGAAATTTGCTGCTTCATACTCGTGCTAATGACTAACCTTAGGTTTTTGGAAATCTTTGATAGTGTATTTCTATGTTTTGTTCTGTTATTTATTTTGTTTTTTGTTCTTTTGGGCACCATAATTGGAAATATTTCTTTTTTTTTTTTTGAAAGTAATTGGAAATATTTCTATGTTATATATATATATATATCGAAAAACCATTTTAATTGTTTGAATCAAGCATGGTATTAACTTAGATGTCTAATATACCTTTGCAACCTGTCTTCAACTTTTCATGTAATCATCATTTGCAAGGACAATGTTATTACTGAGCTCAAAATTATGGGAGATAAGATCGTCAAGGCTAGTGAGTTCAATGGATTTCCAATTCCTAGTCAGACTTTATCTCAGAGTTTCTCAATTGACTCTCTTGTTACCACATTGACAAGATTAACCAGCTTGAGGGTTCTTAGCTTAGTGTCTTTAAATAATATGGAGAAAGTAAGAAACAAGAAGCTCTTGAAGTGAATTGCTTGAATTTGAAGCAAGTTTTTTTTTTTTTTAGTTTACAAATTGGTTAATAATGTACAATGCAAAAATTCAATTCAATTCTATATAGTCAAATTCTTGTGTTGTGGAGCCAAAATTGCAAGTGAATTCATTTGTTTGACAATGGAGCTTCTGAATCATTATATGGGTTCATTACTTTCTTCCCCTTTTTTTAATCACATTACAGAAAATGAGAGACTCATGAAGCTGTACACAGAATCTTTGAATAATATGGCTGAAGAGGTAGTTTTGTTGAATAATATTGACAGTTTATGTTGCTCAATTTTAATGCATTTCAATAAGACACAGCTCGATTGCTGTATCAAATATCAGGGCATGAAATCTGGTAAATTATTTTTGGGGCACCCATTTTTAAGTTACAACTTTGTAAATAACTACATGTATATATATGCTTTCATCTCTTGTTGGGGAGTTTGATTTTGAAATCTGGTATTATATTTGCAGGTGCAAACAAGTTTAAGTGAAGTACATCAACAAACATGGACATAAACGTTGCAACTTTGTATTCTTTTTTGGAAATAATTAAACACTTTTGGTTTGAGTTAGGCATTTTGTATTATTTTGATTGGAGTTGGATATTCTTGTAGTAGTTATTTGTATATTGCATATTATGTTTAGGAATACTTTACTGAGACTTGTCAAACAATGTAACTTTCTTGATTTATATTAATGCAATTATTTTCAATTTTAGCGATGACTTTTTCCTTCGTTAAAAAGTTTTTTTTAGTAGTGGTCCCTATGCATATTAGGGACAATATTTGTCTTCCTTATTGGGACGACAGTCGTCCCCATTGTTAGGGAGCTACGTATTGTCCCCAAGCATATTAGGGACGACAGTCGTCCCTATATATGGGGACGAATGCCGTCCCCATCTGAAGGGACAAAATGTTGTCATCCCCTAGCATCTTAGAGACGACAGTCGTCCTTTCTTATGTGGAAGAAGTTGGGGACGACAATCGTCTTCTAAGATGGGGACGACAGTCGTCCCTTGTAATGAGGATGACATTTGTAATTTTGTCCCCTAAAGAATTGGTGACGGAGGTAATAGGGACAACAGGTGGGGACAACTAAAATTGTCTCCAAAACTATTGGGGACAATTTTTTAAGGTTTTGGAGACAATTTTACTGATCCGCTTATCTCCCTTTTTTTGTAGTGAAGTTAGTACTTGATGTAACCAATTATGTAGCATTAGCCCCCCTTTTTTAGACATCTTATTTATTTTTAATGGCATTGATTGTTATCTGTAGGATGCATTGTTGGAGAAGAGGAACATGGAAATAAGGTTGGCCACTCTTGATAATCTAGTTGCAGAGGGTAATGCCAAAAAGGATTTGATCGGGCCTGGTAATCAGGTAGAATTTTGCAGATATATTAGAATCAGACTGGGATTTTGAGTAGTCCCTGAATGCTCAAAATAAGATTTGTGGAAGAAAGCATTGGGGTTTTATCTCATGTACAAAAGCTACACCAAAAGATTAGCATTCAAAAGAATACGAAGCATGGTAAGATGAAAATTGTCTGGTCAACTTGTGGCTTCTTGATGCAATGACAAAGGACATCAATCTTTATTTTTTCGATTGGGGACAACGAAGGAAATTTGGAATGCTGTCAAACAAACATATTCCATTGATCAAGATGCTTCAAAGGCGTGCCAACTTCATTATGAGGTAATGTCTATTTGCTAGAATGGAGAATCTATTATTTCCTACTTCGAAAAATTAAAAAAGATATGGCAGCAACTTGATGATATTAATGATTGTACTATGGAGGTTGAAAATGATATTAAAAAATACACCACGAATGTTAATGTCGAACATGTGTATCTTTTTTTGGCTAGATTAGGTTCTAAATTAAATGGGGTTACAGGTCGCATATTTGCTACTAAACCACTCCCAAACATACAAAGCGTGTATGATGTGGTTTGTGTTGAAGCTACTCGTCAAAAGCCATGCTTGGAGGTACGATTAGAGAAGGAGTTACAATTAGGGTATAAACGAGAAGAGCTGCTCTTGAGTAATTCAATATTCAGCTCGATAAAAGCTCAATTAATAAGAGCTTGGCTTGTGAAGCTTGTGAGCCAGCTTATAATTTTAATATTTAATAATTTGATTTAAATATATAATATATAAATTCTTATTTTAAAAAAAATATTTTAAAAAATATATTATTAGAATAAAATCATAATTTTTATTAAATATATTATAATATATTTAGTAAATAATTTATTTTAAATTTCTTAATGTATAATTTTAATTTATAGTTTGTACTTTTTAAAATTTTTATAGGCTCGTTTAAGCTCGCAAACAACTCATGAATACCAAGTGGCATAACAAGCTCATCTCGATTATAAACAAACCAAGCCCGAACTAGCCAAAACTCACCTAGGCTCGATTACACCCTAGCTGCAATGGCCACCAAAAAGACATATACCTCAAAGAATAATAAAAAATGTATTCATTGTAATGATAATGGTCACACGGTGGATACATGTTTCCAGATTACCATTCGAAAAGCAAGAAGGCATCTCATGTATCTTCTAATACCAAAGAGGAGGACATGAGCCCAAAAGTCAATCTGGCCACAACTTTTGGATTTGCGGCTATGTCAGGTACATCTCTTACTAGAAATAGTGATTGCATAATTGACTCAGGTGTAACATATCATATGACTTGTGATAGATATAAGTTTAATCAATTATCTTCTTAATGTCCCACGAATGTTGTGACTAATGCTAATGGAGTGTCCTCTCCAATTGTTGGCATCGGTACAATTTCATTATCTCCTTCCTTAACTATCAAAGATGTATTGTTTGTGCCATCACTAAATTGTAACCTTACTTCTATAAATCAATTAACCAAATCTCATAATCTATCTTGGACCTTTTTTCCTACTCACTTCATTCTTTAGGACCTTCATACCAAGGAGAAGATTGGCAGTGGTAGAGAAAGTAGAGGATTATACTATCTGGAAGATGGGTTTCAACATTTCAAAAAGGGAAAAGCTCATTCAGTACAAAAAGGTTTAGTAGATAAGAAAAAGGAACAAATTTGGTTATGGCATAAGAGATTGGGGCATTTATCTTTTTTCTATATAAAAAGATTATTTCCTTCTTTATTTATTGGGTCCAATATTTCATATTTTGCTTGTAAAACTTATGTTCTAACAAAAGGCCATCGTACTACTTTTCATTTGAGTGATAAGAAAGCAATTGTTCCTTTTTCATTAGTACATTCAGATGTTTGGGAACCAACACCTATTTCAACTCTTAATGGAATGGGATGATATGTAGCCTTTTATGGATGACTGTACTCGAATGACTTAGGTTTATCAAATGAAACACAAGAGTGATGTAAGCTCCATTTTTTTTGTCTTTTTCATCAAATCATACTAACTCAATTTGGCATGAAAATAAAGGCCCTTCAGTCTGATAATAAAGGGGAATACCTCAATTAAGAGTTGAAGGAATTCATGAACTTCGTTGGAATAATTCATCAAACAACATGTCCCTCTCACCACAACAAAACGGTATCATTGAAAGGAATAATAGACAACTCTTAGAGGTTACTTGATCTCTCTTAATTGGAGGGCATGCTGCCTCTTACCTGTGGTGTGAAGCATTGAGTTCAATAGTATGTTTGATCAATCGAACTCCTTCAAGAATTTTTAACTTTAGACGACCATTGGATGTACTATCTGATCATTGCACTCTTCCGCCAATGGTTCATTTGCCCTCAAAAATTTTTAGGTGTGTAGTCTTCGTTCACTTGCATCCACATCAAAGGGTTAAGCTTGAATCACGTGCTGTAAAATGCATTTTTGTGGGATATGGAAGTCATCAAAAGGGATATAAATGTTATGAGCCTTCCTCTAAGAAACTCTATGTTTCCATGGATGTTATCTTCCACGAAAATGAGCTTTTTTACACACTAACTATAGATTCATCACTTCAAAGGGAGAATCATAAAGCGATTAATCATGACAGTGCAATACATGCATTTATTCCAATAGCTTTAAATTCAAAAATATTGTTGTATTGGATTCGATAAGTACTGTATTGGATGATGAAAATGTTGTATTGAATGTAGAAAATATTTGAATTAGATGACTTGAAGAATTGCAAGAGGATCCTCTCACTGATAGTATAATTCTTCTTGAATCATCAAGTCAATCTTCTCTTGAGGCACCATCAACAGAGGTATCCACTGATCCTAATTCAATAGTTATTGACGATGGTAATATTGAAATATCTAACTATCATCTTCCACCTCGTTTTAATCGTGGTATACCTCCCATTAGAAATGAACCTAATCTTACAACCAAAATAAAATATCCTATTAGCAATCATGTGTCTTATCAGTGGCTGTCAAAGTCATATGCATCTTATGTACTACAATTATCATCTATCTCTATTCCTAGTAAATTGCAAAAAGTTTTAACAGATATAATATGGACCCAAGCCATGGCAGAGTAAATGGCAGCTCTTGAGAAAAAAGGCTATTTGGGAATTGGTGCCTCTTCCAAAAGGAAAAAAGCTATGTGATGTAGATGGGTGTTTGTTGTTAAACATAAAGTTGAGGGGACAGTTGAAAGATTGAAAGCATGATTAGTTGCGAAAGGGTATACACAAGCTTATGAGTTTATTATCAATATACTTTTGCACCAGTTGCAAGGCTCAAAACAGTAAGAGTACTTCTATCCTTTGTAGTTAATTGAGATTGGCCTCTTCTTCAATTTGATGTGAAGAACGCCTTTTTGCATGGAGATCTTGCTGAAGAAGTATACATGGATCCTCCTCCAGGAATTGAAAAATATTCAAATACAATAATGGTATGTAAGCTCAAAAGAGCTTTGTATGGATTAAAGCAATCTCCAAGAGCATGGTTTAGTAGGTTTACAAAATCTATGAAGAATTTTGGTTACAAGCAAAGCAAAGCTCATATCACACTTTATTTTTGAAACACAAACAGGGAAATGTGACTTCCCTGATTATCTATGTGGATGATATGGTGGTGACAGGTGATGATCCGAATGAGATAGAAAACCTACAAAAACATTTAGCCTCTGAATTTGAAATGAAGAAGCTTGGTGATCTGAAGTACTTTCTTAGTATTGAAGTAGCCCAATCAAGGAACGACATTTTTTTTATTCGAATGAAAGTATGTTCTTTATAATTGAAATAGGAATGCTTGGATGTAAACCTATGACTACTCCCATTGAATAAAATCATAAGTTGTACCACTGTTTGGATGAAGCTTCTATTGACAAAGTAAGGTACCAAAAACTTATGGGAAAATTAATTTATTTGTCCTACACTAGACCGATATTCCTTATGCAGTAAGTGTGGTTAGCCAATTTATGCAAGACCCTTGAAAATCACATATAGAAGTTGTTGAGCACATGTTAAAGTATCTGAAGTCTGCTCCAGGAAAAGGGTTGCTCTTCAAGAAGCATAATCATTTAAAGATAGAAAGTTACAATGACGCAAACTGGGCAAGCTTAGCTGATAACAGAAGGTCAACTTCAGGCTACTTCACTTTTATGGGAGGAAACCTTATAACTTGGAGATTGGAACAGGTGAACAAATTATTGAATATGTTATCTTCAGGTATCAATCAAGTACATGACATCACATGACTTGGTTCTGATTATTAATCAAATACCGTTCGTTTGTGATCTTCCAGGTAATAAAGTTGTACTCTTTCTGCACTGATTCCCTGAAATATGGTACTCATGGCGGTACCAGATGATTGCTTTAGCCAAGGCAAGTTTTCGCGCTATTGCACCTGATTTTAGAGGCTATGGACTTTTCGACCAGCCCGCCGAACCGGAAAAACCACGTTTGCTGACTTGATCGATGACCTTATTAGAATCCTAGATGCTCTCGAAATCAACAAGGTACCACATGTTCTTTTCTGACCTTAAGATCAATGTAAGAGAAAAGGAGTTGCCTTTTTGAATTGTGAGTCATGTTTGGTTGCTGAGAAATTATGTTGAAGATTAACATATAAAAATACTTTTACTTCATTAATCATTATTGTAAATGATTTATTGTTGAGTGAGTTTTAGCTCAGGGTTACCGGAGTCATCTCGTCTATTTGTGAGGTTTATGAAGGCTTGATGTTTAAACTATAGTTGCAATTTATTGAAAATTTTTTTCTCTGTGTTTGATCTTGCTGAATGAGGAAAGGTTGTTCTTGTTGGAAAAGATTTTGGAGGGAGGCCTGCCTGCATATTGCCTCTGCTGCATCCAGAGAGGGTGATAGGGGTTGTAACAATAGGAGTGCCATTTGTACCGCCAGGCCCTACACCATACAATAAGTATCTTCCAGAAGGCTTCTATATAAATAAATGGATTGTATGTGTATTTGGAATTCATGCTTTTAACATTCAGTATTGTATAAAGATTAGAGAATTATTGTAAAGTGGGTTTCTTTCTTTTGACTGCTTCTTTGTAGGTACCTAGGCGACCAGAAGCTGATTTTGGTCGATTTGATGCTAAAACTGTTGTGAGAAATGTCTACATTCTATTCTCACGAATTGAATTGCCAATAGCAGCTGAAAACCAAGAGGTCATGGATTTGGTGGACTCATCTACTCCCCTTC